>JASKGM010078185.1:0-15042 GCA_034509205.1 Ceratonia siliqua
GCTTCTGCCTTCATTCCCTGAACCCCACGGCTCCACGAGCTCCCCTGTGTAAACCTTATCCCCTTTTATCTCTTCCCATCAGCAATTGTGGTGGGTTTCCTCTGTACAAACCTCATCCCCCTCATCTCTTCCTGTCAGTGATTGCGGCGGGTTTCTTCTGTGTAAGACCTCATCCCCTTATCTCTTCCCTTCAGCGATTGCGTCGAGTCTCCTCTTATAAATAACTCATCCCCTTTATCTCTTCCCGTCAGTAATTGTGGCGGGTTTCCTCTGTACAATCAAGACCTCATCCCCTTCATCTCTTCCCGTCAGTGATTGCAGTGCATGCCTCTGTAACATTGATTTCTCCCCCCTTCATCTCACCTCTGCGCATCGAGTCTCTCTGAACACACTCCATGCAATCGCCATTTCCTGAGTACACCTGGTCTCTGGAACTTCCCTGATTAGATGCCACTGTGAGGGGACGGCAACAGGAGAGTTCAGGGGCTTTAAAAGGGGATTCTTTTCTCTTTGTGAGAGGGTAGCAAGTAGTTTTTCTGGACTGTAAAAGAGGTTTTCTCTGTAGGATTTCTGGGCTGGAGAGTCTCCGGTACTTAGCTGTAAAGAGGTAATCCATTACTGCTGTTGTTGGTTTGTGTTTGGGGTGCGTGGGTTTTGGACTATGATGATGGGTGGATTCGCCTAAACCCGAGTACCTCGGGCAAGGGCCAGGTTGCGTTAGGCTCATTTCCAAACGGTGTTCCATGAATCAGAAATTGGTAGCCTTACTGCTAATCAAAACCGCTTATCTTTTGCATTGCTACTCTGTTTGCTGTCTAAATTGCTAATCTGTCTGCTGATATGGATTTTTGTATGCTTATCTTCTGTACTGCTACTCTGTTTGCTGTCTAAACTGCTAATCTGTCTGCCGATATGGATTTCTGTATGCTTATCTTCTGTATGGATTTCTGTTTGGCTATCTGTTTGCTGTCTGGATTTCTGGATGGTTTATCTGTCTGCTGATATGGATTTCTGTATGTTTATCTTCTGTATACATTTCTGTATGGTTATTTGTTTGCTGTCTGGATTTCTGTATGGCTAAGCTATTTGCTGATATGGATATTGTTCGGATTTCTATATTAGTTAAATACTGGGGTTCAATTTTAAGTATTCAGAGTTGATTCATTGGGATCATTATATCCTTGCAAGTATTTCCAAAAAAGGGGAATCTGGGTTCATGAATCATGATATACTTTGACATCTATCACTAACCATCTCTGTTTTCTTGTTGCCATTCTGCTTAATCCGTCTCACCTAGTTATAATACTGCTAATTTCAGATTAAAGTTATGAATAGGTGCTAGGAACATAATGATTTCTTTTGCATGCTCTATTCATGTATGATTTCTAAATGACATTAAATTTCGGAATTGCTATAGAGTATGCCTTTGAACAAAATTGCATGATTCACTTTGGCTTGTTTAAACCAATTCTCTTTCTGATTGCCCACTTTTGGACCTTTCTGATGTGTCTTTCTCTGATGATTTTAATGTGCCATGAATTATTAATGTTACTAGGGGGATGTGGGGTTAATTTGTTACCTCTGTTTATGTTAGTCAATGCATTCCGTTTGGTCATCTGGATTACTGAGGGGTTAGACTGTCATGAATTGAATTTCACAGTCAGTGAGTCCCGTTTCTGATTCAGGAACTTTACCGCTTGGTTTATATGGGAAATATAATGCATCTACACCCCTGAGTCCACTTTCATTTTCTTATCTCCTTTAGTTATTTATTACTGAGAGGGTGGTAATTTATAGTGTAAGTGTAAACATTTATAACTTGCTGTACCGGTTTGTTTTTGTACATTCTCTTTTATTGTTATTTCTTTTATTTGTTTATTTCATTTTATTATTTATTCTATTTTATTTTATTTTATTTTTATTTTTATTTTTTATTTTTCTTTTATTTACCTCAATCCCCATTAACGGATGAAGGGTGTCCAACGCACCTTGACTTTCATACAAAGAAATGAGTTTAAATTAAATTAATTCTAAAAATGGATTTCTTTGTGGAAAATAAATAAAATCTACTTAAAGGAGATGTTCCAAATTCCCCTTACTTAGCAATTTCGGACTTCAAGGGTCCAAGGAATTAGAAACTTAGGCATAACCTATAATTGGGTTCCAAGGGCCCAGTAGAAGAAAATTAATTGTTGGGATTCAGGATCGGGCTTTAAAGGCCTAACGGACTGAAATTGGTTATTGAAAAGCCCACTTCTGACTAAATTTCCTTTTGGAAAAGATAAAGAGCCCCAATGGCTTATCTAAAAACGTTTAGAACTCTATCAAAAGGTGGTTTCAAGGACCCCTTCTTTCCTTAAAAACTGTGGATGAGGATTTATGCCTCCACATTGTGTTTCTTTAAGCTTTGGGGTAAGGATTTAATGCCTTTAAATTACTTATGCTTTTTGACTTTGGGTGAGGACCAGTGCCTCCACATCGTCTACTCCTCTTTGGCTTTGCGTGAGAATTTAGTACCTTCACAATAGCCAATCCTTAAGGCTTTGGGTGAGGACTTAGTGCTTCCACATTGCCTTTCTTTCTGCGACTTTGGGTGAGGATTTATGCCTCCACATTGTCTAGGTTTTGGGTAAGGATTTAATGCCTTCGCATCGTCTATTTCCTTTGATAGTGCGTGAGAATTAAATGTCTTCGCACGGTCACTCTCTTGACTTTCAATAAGGATTATTACCTTTATATTATCTACTATCTATCCGAGGGAAGCGATCATATATCCTTCCTTGTCACGACTTCATTTAATCTCAAACTACGTGGACTTTGATCCCTCTCAGGGTACGTAGGCACTTACCTAGTAAGACAAGTCCGGTTATTTTTCATCTCTCTGATGTTTTAATAATAAAAAGGGGTAATTAAAATTAAATAACGCACAAATGAATTAGGGTAACCATCCTTAGGGATGGACGTTGTAGGGTGCCTAACACCTTCCCTACGCGTAATTAGACTCCCGAACTGATCCTCTGGTTTCAAGGGCCAGTTTTGGTTTTATTTTAAGGATTCCAATTAGCCTTATAATTAATTGGTGGCGACTCCGTTTTATCTCTGTTTTTTTCCCTTTCGTCGCCTCATGGTCATAACGGTGCCCTTTTCCCGGCCTTCATGTTGTGACATATTATATATATGATGGTTATGGAACAAGTGTCATAGGGCCCAAAGACAAGAGTTAGGGCTTTGACACCTGCGATAACAGTTGGAGGGCAATGGTTAATTTACATTTTTTCAATTAATAAAAACGTCAAATAATATTATTAATGTGTACTATTCTTTTTTTCATATTTTTTTGCACTTAATTATAGAATTATCAAATTAAGGTTACATAAACGCACCACTACTTATTGTAGACTGTGTTGAGCAATTAATTATTAACATTTAATTAAGAAAAAATAATTTCAAAAATAACACAACATATTTAAGAAATAAATTTTTATTAATAGGAATATATCTATATATATCCTCTCTTTAGTATTTTATTTGACTCTGTTTGTACATATCTATAAATTTGACATAATACTGTTTTATGAGATCATAACAAGAGTTTCATATTGGTTTGAATAAGTTCACCTATATTTATCATTGTCCAAATACTTGAATTAATATTAATACTAACTAATTTTATGTTAGTAATAATAATTTTTTTGATTTTCAGAAAGAGTTGTGGCAAACAGTGATTAGTTAGGTAAAAGTAGATATATTTATAAGACAAGAAATTCAACAACGTGAACCCAAGATTTCTTGCTTAAATAATTTCTATATTTCAAATGCAATACCAAACTCCAATCTCTTAATAATTCTTAAATTAGGTGAGAATAGTTTCTCTTAGTGATTTCAAATGATTGTACAAGTTAAAGGACTATAACCCTTTCTTATTATTCTACCAGTCATAGTGATTTCCCCCTTTTTTCCTGTAACTACACCAATCCAAGATTTCTACTTAAATTGTTTCCCTATTTCAAATGCAATGCCAAAATCAAATCTCTTAATAATTCTTAAATGAGGGGAGAATAGTTTCTTAGTGATTTTAAATGCTTTTACAAATCAAAGGACCTATAACCTATTTTTATTATTCTACTAGCCATAGTTCGAACTCAAAAATTATGTCTTTTCCCTTTTTCTAAGGTAACTACATCAACCCAAGATTTCTTCCTTAAATGGTTTCTCTATTTGGGTTGGGCTATGGGCTCTTCCAAATGCTTGTTGGCATTCATTTATAATTAATTATTTTTTAAATTTTCAATAATACAACTTCTCTATTAACGTTCTTAATTTGAGAGGGTCTAACAGGTTTGTAAGATGTTGGCTGTAATTAAAATTCAAGTTTGTTAGGATAGTCTGAAGTTTGCAATTTTTGTGAACTGTCTAGACTTTGGACCTCTAGGAGTTTCCTAGAAACTATTTGTTAAAATGGGTCCTTTTCAAATTTATTTTTTAATTAGATTCTTTTTTTGGCCACATTGAATGCCACCTCACTATTATTTTTTAAATTTAATGCTTACTACAAAAAATCAGCATTAAAAGTGCGGTAATGCCACATCACATGAGAAGATTCAAATCTCATGAAACCAAAATTAAGAACCTCCTGAACACCATGAATTTTTGTGATAAACAAAATTCACAAAATATATTAAATCTATAAATAAAATATATGGTTATATTTATATCTTGAAATGAGATATGTACCACAGGAAACAAACGAAACTGAGCAGTTTGATTAAAATTATAAACAGATATGTCTAATACAAATTCGGTATATTTTCCACATTCACAGGAGTTCGTCTATGTTTTTGCTTTACGAATATGATATTTTTTTGGCATTTCTAATAATATCGAGCCTTATTCCTATTTTGGCATTTATATTTTCTGGAACTTTAACCCCGATTAGTAAAGGACCAGGACCAGAGAAACTTTCTAGTTATGAATCAGGGAATAGAACCAATGGGCCATGCTTGGTTACAATAAATCAAACCAATAAAACAAATAAATCAAATATCACATCCAATATAACTAAAATCCTCAATAAATATTACTAATCTATAATCCTCCATGAATATTGCTTAGTATGTCAAAACCACTATGTATAATAAATCTATAATGTCCACTGTTCCAAACATATCATAACTTAAGCTCCGAATATTCCAAATAGTCTGTAATAGACCATAACCTACGCTATGAATATTCAAAAACTTATTAAATGCACTAGATACAACAAATCTATAATCCCTCCAAAAAATTCCATAATATATCAAATTCTCATAAACTTCCTTAAAATATTAAACTCACTATATAAAGTAAATTTATATTCCTCAAATCTCCATAATATCTCATACCACTAGATCATATAAATCAACAGTAGTCTATATATTTTCCTCAACAAATCATAACCAACAACTAAAACAAATGTAATTCTTCCTTGATATTCCTTAATAAATCATAACCTGTAGACAAAATAATTATATAATCCTCCATAAATTGCCCTAAACAGATCACAACTAGCTAAAATAAATGCCTCCTTGAATATTACTAATCTATAGATTTAAACCACTAGGTACAATAAATCTATAATCTCCATAAATCATAACATACACTCTGAATATTCCTAATATATTAAATTCCATATATAAAACAAATCTATAATCCACCCAAAATATTCCTTAATATATCAAATTTGCAAAAAAAAAACAATTAAATTCATAGTCCTTCATGAATATGCTTAATAAATCAGACCACTAGAACAAATAAATAATACATCACAACCAATATCTAAACTAAAAAAATAATCCTCCATGAATATTCCTTAGTAGATCAAAGGCACTATGTATGAGAAGTCTCTAATCATTAAAAATTGCCCTTAACAAATCATAACCTACGACTTATAATCTCTATTAATAGCCCCTATATCATAACCTAAGCTATAAATATTCCTCGATAAAACAAATTCACTAGATATATAATACTCAAAATCCTCTCTGAAAGTTCCATAATATATTAAACTCACAAAATAAAGTAAATTTATAGTCCTTGAATTTTCCTAATATCGCATGCCCACTCTATCATATAAAGCAATAAACCTCTAGGAATTTTCCTTAACAAAACATAACCAACAGACACAAGAAATCTGTAATTTTTCCTTGATATTCCTTAATAAAGCATAACATGTAGACAATAATTATATAATCCTCCATAAATTGCCCTAAACAGATCAAGGGCAGTAGCAAAACTAAATCTATAATCGTCCATGAATATTGCTAATATATAATCCTCTATGAATATTCCTTAGTAGATCAAGACCACTAGGTGCAATAAATCTATAATCTCCCTTAGTTGTCTTTAACGAATCATAACTAATATTCCTTAACATATTAAATTCACTAGATAAAGTCATAAAACATATATATAATCTCGTCCAGAATATTCAGTAATATATCAAACACACAAAATAAATTAATTCTATAATCCTACATGAATATTCTTAATAAATCATACCACTATATCAAATAATAAATCACAACCAATAGCTAAAATTAACCAATAATCCACCAAGAATATTATTAATCTGTAATCGTCCATGAATATATAATCTTCATAAATTGCCCTTAACATATCATAACCTGGGCTCTATAGTCTCCATGAATGGCCCTTAACAGATCATAACCAAAGCTATAAATATTCCTCAATACAACAAATTCAATATATATATAAAATCCAGCATCCTCCCTGAAAGTTCCACAATATATCAAAATCACTAAATAAATTTACAGTCCTCGGATTTCCCTAATATCTCATACCACAAGATCAAACAAATCAACAATCCTCAAGGAATTTTCCCTAACAATTTTCCTTAACAAATCATAACCAACAGCTAAAATAAATCTGTAATTCTTCCTCGATATTTCTTATTAAATCTATATAATCCTCCATAAATTGTCCTAAACATATCACAACCACTTGCTAAAATAAATCTATAATCCTCCTTGAATATTACTAATCTATAATCCTGCAAGAATATTCTTTAGTAGATCAAAACCCACTAGGTAAAACAAATCTATAATCTCCATAAATTGCCCTTAACAAATCATAACCTACACTCTAAATATTCCTTAGTATATTAAATTAACTAGATAAAAACAATCTATAATCCATCCAGAATATTCTTTAATATATCAAATTCACAAAACAAATCAAATCTATAGTACTTCAAGAATATTCTTAGTAAATTAGACTACTAGACAAACAAATAATATATCACACACAATAGCTAAAATAAACCTATAATTCTCCATGAAAGTTACTAATCAATAAACCTACATGAATATTCCTTAATAGATCAAAGTCACTAGGAATAATAAATCTTAATCTGCGAAAATTGCCCATAACAAATCATAACCTACGCTTTATCATCTCCATTAATTGCCCTTATCAGATCATAACCTAAGCTATAAATATTAAGTACAACAAATTCAATAAATCTATAAAATCCAGAATCCTCTGTAAAAGTTCCTCAACATATCAAACTCTCAAAGTAAATTTATAGTCCTCGACTTTCCCTAATATCTCATACCACTATATGATATAAATCAAAAACCCTCTAGGAATTTTTTAACCAATAACTATAAAAAAGTCTGTAATTCTTCCTTGATATTATAACTGACAATAAATATATAATCCTCCAGAAATTTCCTGAAACAGATCACAACCAGTAGCTACAAAGAAAATTAATAATCCTTCTTGAATATTACTGGTTTATAATCCTCCGCAAATATTCCTTAGAAGAAAAAAAATAACTAGGTACAATAAATGTATAATCTCCATAAATTGTCCTTAACAGATCATAACCTACGCTCTAAATATTCCCTAAATATATTAAATTCACTAGATAAAACAAATGTATAATCCATCCAAGATATAAAAGGTGGTTTATATCCTACACCCAGTGGTAGTAGCGGATGTGTTTTCAATTTTTTTTACTTTTTTTTTAATTATTCTCTTTTTTATGTTTGGATCTTTTTTTTACCTTTTATTTATTTATTTTTGAATACTCGTGTTCTAAAATTTTGTGATTTTTGTGCTTATTTTTATTTTTATTTTATATTATTTCTTAAAATAATAATTTTAAAAAATAAAAAACACACCCAGTAGTAGCTACCACCGGATGTAGGATAGAAATCACCAATATAAAATACAAAAAAAAAAAATTAAAAGCTACAGTCCTTAATGATAATAAAGCTATAATCCTCCATGAATAACATTAATCTATAATCATGAATATTCCTTAGTACATCAAAACAACTAGGTAAAATAAATCTATAATCTTCATCATAAATTCCTTTATAAGATCATAACTAAGCTCTGAATATTCCTTAATATATTAAATTCACTACAGGTAAAACAAATCTATAATCCGTCCAAGATATTCCATAATATATGAAATTCACTAAATTAATTACATCTATAGCCGTTCATGAATCTATTTAATTAATCAGACCACAAGCACAAATAATACATCAAAACCAGTAGCTAAAATAAACCTATAATACTCCCTCAATATTCCTTAGTAGATCAAAACAACTAGGTACAATAAATTTATAATCTCCATAAATTTCCCTTACCTGATCATAACCTACGCTCTATAGTCTCCATTAATTGCCCATGAAAGATCATAACTTAAGCTATAAATATTCCTCAATACAACAACTTTAATAATAGACATATAAAATCCAGAATCCTCCTTAAATGTACCACGTTATATCAAAGTCAGTAAGAAAAGTAAGTTTATAGTCCTCGAATTTCCCTAATGATGTAGGACACCTAGCCCAAGAATACTTGGAGGATTTGGGCAAGAAGAGGTCCAATAGGGGCCCTAGCCGTGCCCAAGATAGGGTCCCAGCTGCAGCTATTTAATTCCTTTATTAGTTACTTTTAATTGCTTTATGTTTCTGTTTTTTCTTTTATTTTATGATTTACTAAACTGCCCTTTTAGCGTCTTATTTTATTATGTATTTTAAGGGCTTTATGGTCTTTATAACCTTAGTTAAGTTATTCTGCATTATATGTTGGCTGTTTGGTGCCGTCAGAGGCACTTTTTTAATTCAATAAAGCTGCAGTTCCTTATTCAAGAGAGTTCTATCTGTATTTTCTGGTTTTGGGATTTTAACAGGTGCTAAATCCCCAGCTTGGTTGCTTCTGTCTGCGTCACCTAATATGTGATACAACTAGATCATATATATCAAGAACCCCCTAGGAAATTGTTATGAACCCAATCTATAATCCTCCATGAATATTACTCATCTATAATCCTCCACGAATGTTTCTTAGTAGATCAAACACACTAGCTACAATAAATCTATAATCTCAATGAATTACCCTTAACAAATCATATCTTAGAACATTCCTTTTTACATTAAATTCACTAGACAAAACAAATCTATAATCCATTCAAAATATTCCTTAATATATCAAATTAAAGAAATATATTAAACCTATAGTCCATCATGAATATCCTTAATAAATCAAATCAATAGAAAAAATTAATCAAATATCAATAAAGTCCATCTATAATCTCCATTAATTGCCCATAACAAATCATAATCTAAGCCATGAATGTTCCTAAATACAACAAATTTACTAGATAAATAAAATCCAGAATCCAATCCTTAATATATCAAATTCACTAAATAAATTAAATATATAGTCCTTCATGAATATTCTTAATAAATGAGGCCACTAGAAAAAATAAATAATACATCACAACCAATATCTAAAATAAACCAATAATCCTCCATGAATGTTACTAATCTATAATCACCAGTTATAATAAATCTATAATATCCAAAAATTGCCCTTAATAGATCATAACTTACATTTAGCACTGTCAAAACTGCCCGACCCGGCCCGGCCCTCCTCGGATTATAAGAAAAACGAGGCGGATCCTTTTTTGTCGGACCTCTATTTGAAAGCCCTAACCAGATCTTCCAGGACTTTAGGGCCTAAACGGACTTAAAAATGCCTAATCAAAAAAATAAAATAATAAAATAAAATACAAAAATTACTCACGAAAATGGTTCAAGTCATAATTGTGCAACATATATATTGTTCCTAATTATTCAATATCGTACCATTTGAATCAAACCACATAATAAATAAGTTGAGCTTATAAGTTATAACCAAATCATTGGAACGAATACATATATACATTAATTGGGTACTTGCTACATTAATAATAGATCCCTGAATAGCGTTGTATGTAATCAGTAGTAGAAATGCAGTTGTTTAAATAAAAATGGTGTGATTTAAATAAGTTAAAATACTCTAAGTAATCAAGTACAGTAGTATGATAAAAAAAATCTGTAAATAATTCATATGCTAATTAGGATAAAAAATTAATATAAATTAATATAAATATAAATATAAATATTATATATATATATATATATATATATAAAGATAAATTGTTTAATTCATATATCACTTATGATAAAAAATTAAAAAAAAATTCGAGTCAACGGGCTAAGCCCGGCCTTTATAGGCCCGCTTAAATTCGGGCCTTAAAAATTAAGGCCCGAGCCCAGCCCTAACCCTCCAAAAAAGGGCCGGTTCGTCAGGCCGGGCTTAAAATTGATAATGCTACCTACATTCTATAATCTCCATTCATTGCCCTTAACAGGTTATAACCTAAGCTATAAAAATTACTCAATACAAAAAATACACTACATATATAAAATCTAGAATCCTCTCTGAAAGTTCCTCAATATACCAAAACTCACTAAATAAAGTAAATTCATAGTCCTCAAATTTCCCTAATATCTCATACCACTAGACCATATAAATAAAAGAACCTCTAGCAATGCTCCTTCACAATTTTCCTTCACATATTATAACCAATAGCTAAAATAAATATGCAACTCTTCGACGATATCCCTTAATAAATAACAACCTGCAGATAAAATAATCATATTATCCTCCATAAATTGCCCTCAACAGATCACAACCAATTAGCTATAATAAATCTATAATCCTCGTTGAATACGACTAATCTATAATTCTCATTGAATAATGCTCAAAACATCAAGGAACAATAAATCTATAATCTCCATAAATTGCCCTTAATAGATCATAACCTATGCTCTGAATATCCTCAACAAATTACACCACTAGAACAAAAAATATCAAATATTACCACTATTAAGCCAAAATAAATCCAAAATCCCCCACGAATATTCCGTAGTATATCAAAACTACTAGGTATACTAAATCTGTAATCTCCATAAATTGTCCGTAACAAATCATAACCTACGCTCTAAATATTCCACAATATATTATATTCACTAGATACAACAAATTGATAATCCTTCTAGAATATTCCATAATATATAAAATTCCCAGAAACTTCCTCAATATATCAAACTCACCAAATAAAGTAAATTTATACTCCTTGAATTTCCATGATATCTCATATCACTAGATCATATAAATAAACAATACTCTAGGAATTTCATTTAACAGATCATAACCAACAGCTAAATCAAATCTATAATTCTTCCTGGATATAAACCATAACCTGTAGAAAAAATAATTATATAAACCTCCATAAATTGCCCTAAACAAATCACAACCAGTAGCTAATATCTATAATCCTCCTTGAATATTGCTTAGTAGATCAAAACAACCAAGGTACAATAGATCTATAATCTACATAAATTGTCATTAACAAATCATAACCTACTCTTTGAATATCCTTAATAAATCACACCACTTGAATAAAAAATATCAAATATTACCACCATTAGCCAAAACAAATCCAGAACCCTCCATGAATATTACTAATCTATAATCCACCAGTAATATTCCTTAGTATATCAAAACCACTAGGTATAATCAATCTATAATCTCCATATATTGTCCGTAACAGATCATAAGGTACGCTCTGAATATTCCACAATACATTATATTCACTACATACAACAAATCGATAATTTGTCTAGAATATTCCAAAACATGTCAAATTCCTATAAACTTTCTGAATCTATCAAACTCACTAAATAAAGTAAATTCATAGTCCTTGAATTTCCATGATATCTCATACCCACTAGATCATGTAAATCAATAATCCTATAGCAATTTTCCTTAACTGATCATAACCAACAGCTAAAATAAATCTATAATTCTTTCTCGACATTCCTTAATAAATCATAACCTGTGGACAACATAATTATATAATCCTCCATAAATTTCCCTAAACAGATCACAACAAATAGCTAAAATAGATCTACAATCCTCCTTGAATATTGCTTAGTAGATCAAAACCACAAGGTACAATAAATCTATAATTTCCATAAATTACCATTAACATATCATAACCTACGCTCTGAATATCCTTAATCAATCAAACCACTAGAAAAAAAAATTCAAATATTACCACCATTAGCCAAAATAAATCCATAATTCTCCATGAATATCACTAATATATAATCCTCCATGAAACTTCGTTAGTATATCAAAACCACTAGGTATAATAAATATATAATCTTCAAAAATTGTCCTTAATAGATCATAAGCTACAAACCACTAGAAAAAAAAATTCAAATATTACCACCATTAGCCAAAATAAATCCATAATTCTCCATGAATATCACTAATATATAATCCTCCATGAAACTTCGTTAGTATATCAAAACCACTAGGTATAATAAATATATAATCTTCAAAAATTGTCCTTAATAGATCATAAGCTACGCATTATAATCTCTATTCATTGCCCTTCATAGATTATTACCTAAGCTATAAATATTCCTCAATAAAACAAAATTACTAGATATATAAAATCTAAAATCATCTATGAAAGTTCTTCAATTTATCAAACTGCTAAATAAAATAAATTTATATTACTCGAATTTCGCTAATATCTCATACCACTATATCATATAAATCAATAACCCTCTAAGTATTTTCAGTAATAGATCATAACCAATAGCTATAATAAATTTGTAATTCTGCTTTCATATTCCCTCAAGAATCGTAACCTGTAGACAATTATTATAATTATCCAAAATACAGCAAATAGCTAAACTAAATCTATAGTCCTCTATGAATATTCCTTAGTAGATAAAAATTAGGTTCAATAAATATATGATCTCCATAAATTGCCCTTAACAGATACCTATCCTCTGAATATTCCTTAATATATTAAAATAACTAGATAAAAATAATCTATAATCCATCCAGAATATTCCTTAATATCTCAAATTCAAAAAATAAATAAAATCTGTAGTCCTTCATGAATATCCTAAATAAATCAGACTTTGAGAACAAATAAAACATTATCACAACATGTAGCTAAAATAAGTCTATAATCCTCCATGAATATTACTAACCTAAAATCCTTCATGAATCTTACTTAGTAGATCAAAACCACTAGTTACAATAAATCTATAATCTGCATAAATTGTCATTAACAGATCATAACCCACCGTCTGAATATTCCTTAATTTATTAAATTCACTACATACAACAAATGTATAACCCGTCCAGAATATACCGTAATATATAAAATTCCCTGAACATTCCTCAATATATAACACTCACTAAATAAAGTAAATTTATAGTCCTCAAATTTCCCTAATATCTCATACCATTAGATCATAGAAATAGAGATCCTCTAGGAATTTTCCTTCACAATTTTCCTTACAAATAATAAACAATAGCTAAAATAAATCTGCAACTCTTCCTTGATATTCCTTAATAATCAAAACCTGTAGACAAAATAATTATAATATCCTCCATAAATTGCCCTCAACAAATCACAACCAGTAGCTAAAATAAATCTATAATCCTCCTTGAATACTACTACTCTATAATCATCCTTGAATCTTGCTTAGTAGATCAAAACCACTAGGTAAAATAAATCTATAATATCCATAAATTGTCCTCAACATATCACAACCTAAGCACTGAATATCTTTAATAAATCACACCACTAGAACAAAGAATATCAAATATCACGACCATTAGCCAAAATAAATCAATAATCCTCCAAGAATATTACTAATCTATAATCCTCCATGAATATTCCTTCGTAAATTAAAACACTATGTATAATAAATCTATAATCTCCATAAATTATCCATAACAGATCATAACCTATGCTGTAAATATTTCACAATATACTAAATTCACTAGATACAACAAAATCTATAATCCCTCTACAATATTCCATAATATATCAAAATCCCTTAAACTTCCTCAATATATCAAACTCACTAGATGAAGTAAATTTATAGTCCTCGAATTCCCATGATATCTCATACCACTAGATCATATAAATCAACAATCCTCTAGGAATTTTCCTTAACATATCATAACCAACAACTAAAATAAATCTACAATTCTTCCTCGAATAAATCTATAGTCTTCCTTGAATATTACTAATCTCCATGAATATGCCGTAGTAGATCAGAACCACTAGGTAATTTAAATCTATAATCTACATAAATTGCCCTTAACAAATGAAAACCTAAGCTTTGAATATTCCTTGATATATCAAATTCACGAACTAATTCTTAATAAATCAGACCACTAGAACAAATAAATAATACACCGCGACCAATATCTAAAATAAAGCTACAATCCTCCATAAATGTTACTAATCTATAATCCTCCATGAATATTCTTTGGTTGATCAAAGCCCCTAGGCATAATAAATCTATAATATCTGTCACATACTGACGGATGGGAAAAATTCACCGTCCTGACCCTAATGGCGATAAAAGAAAAAAATACAGAAATAAAAATGGAGTCGCCACCAATTAATTATAAGGATAATTGGGATCCTTTTAAAATCCAAAAAAAACTGGCCCTTGAAACCAGAGGATGGGTTCGGGAGTCTAATTACGTGTGGGAAAGGTGTTAGGCACCCCACAGCTAGAGCTGTCAAAACGGGCCAAGCCCGTTGGGTTGGCCCGTCCAGCCCGCCAAAAATGGCGGGCTGGGTTGTAA
>JASKGM010078196.1:0-12984 GCA_034509205.1 Ceratonia siliqua
TTGGGATGGGCATCCAGAACATGTCCAAAGGAGGACGAATAATGATTTTAGCTGGTCTAAAATCAGGTGAGTGAAAGGTTCAAGGTTAATTTCACAGCGGATAATATATCATCATTGCATAGTGCAGAAGGTGGAGAAAAGTGTGCAGAAGGTGCCTAACTTCCCCCTAAAAGGTAACTGACAGAGGAAGGATTGCACACCCGCTTATAAGGACCCAACACTGGCTGTCACCAACCGATGTGGGACTCATCAAACCCGATCCTTTTAGACTACACGTCCTTGACTGCTTGTGTAGGGAACTGAACCTAGGAGTCAACCCCGATTGACCGAATAAGGTTGGATTTTAATATCAATATTACGTGCGAACCCATTCCATTAACGTCCCTAATCGTGACTGTCATGTTCAAATATTTTCTTCAATATCCGCTACTGCTTGTGGGTACTCTAATCGTCACCATCATGTTCGCAGCAGCCTTCATTGCCACTGGTGGAAACAACTAGGACTCAGGCATTTCCATCTTCTTAAACATCGATTGGCTTACAGTGTTCATCGTAGCAGATGCAATATATCTCTTCGCACCTTCTACTTCAGTATTGATCTTTATTGCTATCCTCACCTCGCGTTATGCAGAGAAGGACTTTCTCTGGTCATTGCCCATCCTCACCCTTTTTCTGTCTACACTTGCTATGATGCTAAAAGGACACGGCCATGTGGTCAAAGCTGTCATGTCCCTCGCAATTATTCCAGTTATCGTCTTCGTACCAACTCAATTGTCCCTCTTTGCGGAGATTCTGAGATTTGCAATAGGATTTTTTTGGGAGGATTTAATGCTTTCAGCTACGTAATCAACATAAGGATAAGAATATAGGATCATATTATATATATATATATATATATAGCAGAGGTTGAGATATCGGTCTCCCTAAAGACGCTGGCATTTGTGAATTGGTCATTTAGAAGTCGTGATTTACTGATGATCAACTTAAACCGCCGTAATGTAATATATTGGTATAATAATCATATGGATATTCGAATCTAATCTTTTTTATAAGTTTTTCGAAGCTCCTGTTAACACTAATTTGATTACTTGTTATTATATCAATCAGCATTTTACTATATTTTTGTCTAGTTTAATTTTAGGAGGGTTAATTATCCAATCTTGGTCTTGTTTCTCTTGGCGGGAAAATGGGGCCACCCATAATCTTGGTATACTAGTTGAAATTTTCTAAATTATATGTTTATAATTGGAAACGATAAGAAAAAGAGTTGAGTAAATATTTAAAGTTGTCTGAAGTCATTGCAGTTAAACATATTTATTATGCCTTGATATTAAGGTTGGATTCTTACCATTCCCTCTTTTCCCAAAAAAACATTCAGTAAAGAATAATTTAAGGATTATATATAAATGTTAACCACCTATGAACTTGAGAATAACAGACATATGGGCATAAAAAGTCACTACTGATTGAAGAGACACTATGGTTTGACTTGGCTAGGCAAAGCTTCATTGCGTCATATAAGTGCTCATGATGTCTAACATGAATTGTTTGTCATCAACGACTTATGTGCATATTACAATATTACAAAGAAAATAATATCTCTAAAAGTTACTGCAGCTAATCACCTATGATAAATTCATAGTCATTGAACTGGTGCCAAAAGGAAGCTACTAATCAACAGAAAAGGGAAAACGAGGGCTTACACCAAAAGCTACTATATTTTGGATGTACTTCTGCTATTCATGAATACACCAAAAGCAATGAA
Organism: Ceratonia siliqua; assembly: GCA_034509205.1. NCBI lineage: Eukaryota > Viridiplantae > Streptophyta > Magnoliopsida > Fabales > Fabaceae > Ceratonia > Ceratonia siliqua. The sequence continues at coordinate 1,766 of JASKGM010078196.1, forward strand.
GGGTTGTCAATTCACCACATCCCCATCAACCTTTCAATGTAGACAACTAACAACAATTCTCCCAGGACCATCGTTAGAAGCTGCGCGCATTATTTTTCAGAATGATCCACTTGGTGGCAGTACATTATAACAAGCTCGCAGGATGGACAGATCCATCCAGTATCAATGTGGTCACATTTCACAAATATTTGATCATACCCCGACCTTCTACACTCAATTTTGTGGCTTGAAGCTGCCTCTTTTTTGGTGCCCTCAATTGCTGGAGCTTCTTATTCATCTGTAATTAACAATTCACCCTGGTCAAATTATTTCCACCTGTACAGAACATTGCAGAACAACACCATAGCTACAGTCCCAGACTTAACCCCACATGTTAGTGCCAACATTTGCGTGTGTGCACACACAAAAAATTACAAAAGAACAGCTGGTACCTAACAATCACAGTTATAGCATATCCATACCAACAGTCAACAGAGATCATTGCGACCAGTAAAATACAACAGCATGGTGTTCCATCCTCCCCGAAACTATTTTTCTAACCCAACTGGGATTAGATTCTTCATTATAACCATTGCCCAGGCAACAGTTTTAACAGGTAGAGGTAAAGATGATACATTGCCTTGCAAACAATCGGTTCCAGAAACAAATCACATACCCCAACAAAATGCTAATTACACTGTCCTGATACAAATCTGACAAACACAAGAATGATCTCCTCAATCTGCATAGGTCTGGTACTAGGACTTCTAAAGCTGACAATAATTACATGACAGCCTCTAGGATGCCCATAGTATCCTAAACAAGGACAATTTAATGGTATGTCTTAACCACTGAGTTAGTTCTCCAATACAGAAGAATCCCAAGAATTATTGCTCTTGATAATAAATTAAGCAAAAGCTAATGCGGATTATCTTTAAACATGGTTTATGTTAGGACTTACAGTAAGAAACTTAAGAGGAAAAACAGAACACATGTCAAAACTAAAAAGTTGTGAAGCAATTCACAACTGATGGAAAGAAGATCCTCAAAACATATTCAAAGAAGAAAAGTGGAGAAATAGACATAAAAGAAACAAGAGAAAGATAAATTATGAATGAACCGAACCTTAGATTTTCAGTAAACTTCCATCATTCAGCAATATTTGGTAATTAATAAACTAAGGAGGTCTTTTGTCGCTAAGTTTAATAGACTATTACCTCACAGTTCACACTTTGCATTATGGACTGATTTTAAAGGCAGAATAGAGGAGTAACTACATCCTTCATTCACTGTTAAATTCCACTTCTAGCTTATAGTTTAGTCTCCTAAGACAGAATTTCCAACTACCCCAACATTTGTCTCAACAGCAAGACCTCTATAAAAAATCTTTTGCAGCTCCAAAATTTGCAAGAACTACCTTTCGTTCTCATGTTTCTTCTTATTTTTCATACTTCTGATCAAAAGCCATACTGTTCTGTTGTCCCATGTGCTAACAACTTAACCATTGATATAGACCCTATCCCAAAGTATAGGGGCTGTACAAAATTGGCAACACTATGGATATTCTCGTAGTCTCAAAAACAGGGAGAAATGGAGCAAATCTAAGATGATATCTAAAGAAAAAATCATTCACTATAATGTCACTTGCATCCATTTCAAGCTTAGTCTCAGGGTTATTACTGAAAGAGTAGCATAAACAGATTGGGAAGACCATAAGAGCGTGACATGAAAAGCACAAACCTTCATACGCTGCTGATCTTGTGCAGCTTGTTTTGCACGGGCTCTAACTTCTTCTGGATCAACTTTGGATGGGGGACGCACCACAAAATCCAATGGTGTCGCTTCTGGTCTTGTTGTCTGCTGCCTAGAAGATGACTGTCCAGACTTGCGCCTGCATCACAGTTAAAATTTAAAATCCAAAAGACGAATTAGCGACTACTCACTCCATACTGCTCTACCAGAGATGCATATAGAAATGCCACTCGAGCCTTACTGTGAAAATTCCAAATCAAGATCACCATCTCTAGATTCCATTCCTGCAGCTTTATTTGCCGGCCTGCAAGAGTTTAACAGAACCATACAAAATCACGTATTGAAAGTAAATATAACACTGCAACCAATCAATAAAAGAACGGGTAGAAAAAAATACTTTTTAACTGATGGCCTTCTGAAAGGAACCCTATCATCATCGACATTTCTCATGTCTTCGAACCTTGTACTCTTATTAAATATAGGCCGGCTCTACAATCGCAATGAAAAAATGACATATACATTAATTACCTTCTAAAGAAGACAATCACTTGTAGATAAAAATACATAAGTACATAAACATAAAATAATGTCTTTAGGACTCAAGTATTTTTCACTTCAGTAACAGCAAAACCCAACCATAGACACAGCACAAAAGCACAGAAAAATATAGTGAGAAAAGCACATTTACTTAAATTAAGACACATAAATCTCAGAAAAATACACACACACTAGCATATGGGAGCATGCAGACACTGAAAATACAAACAAATGTGTATTTATTCGATAATTTAAAATTTCATTAACATTATCAACACCCCAGTTTTCTCCTCAGGCAACTAAGTGCCACATATATTTATGAACAAGAACATCTAATAGCAGGGAAGAGGACATAAATTTACACACACACACTCACAGGGCCGTTTATTATTATTAAGCAAGTATTACTTACCCATTTATCAACCAGCTCCTTAGCTAGTTTCCTATTTACACTGATTTCTTCATCGGATTTTGACAAAAACATAATTACCTGTCAAGACAACACAAATGAGTCCAAAATGATTATATCCATTAACAATACCTAGATGATTGCCACCTTTTTCTAACAAGGGAGAGGGGAGGAGAGGATAGGTTTAAGTGCTTAAAATGTTCTACACAAGTAGCCTAACCTTTCCAAGACCACTCTTCTTCAGCTGTTCTCTTCTATCATACTGCTCAAGGTCTATAGGAAACTGCATAACAACCAACGTATCAGAAGCTAGATATCATAATGTATCAGGTGCTGGATATTCTCAGTTAACAATTATTGCATCTCAAAATATTATAATGGGGGAAACTGAGTACATCATTCAAAATATTCAAAATTGCTGTGCGGATATTTATATTTGGCAAGCTTCCATCTGGGAGGGGTTCAAGCCAAGTCTTCAATAAAGTGAGCACTCCATGATCTAAAAACTCTTGTTGGAGTTGTTTCCTGAAAAAAAAAAACATTTAAAATTAGAAGTGAAAAAAAATAGAAGGTTAAAGAAATAGTAAAGATAAGAGAAGACAGGCTACACTAATAAAACACCAACGTGCACAATTAATGATGGCAGACAAGTAGTTGCTTACTTTGAGAGGACTTCTGTTAGAAGAGGCAACTTCTTGAGTTTATTGATGGCGGGCTTCCCCTGCCTATTAAGTTCAGCATCCTCTTCGGCCGTAACCTCGAGTTCAGCCATGACATTCTCAACTAGCAAGGCTATCTCTGCAGGACTTCTCTCATTCTTCTTCTTTTTCTTTCCCATCTTAAAAAGCTCCTTGATCTCATCATCCTCTTCACCTTCCTCTGCCTATCAGATCCACAAAATAGACAAATACAGGCATCACTCATCAGGTTACAATATTCTACAGGTTGCAGCAAGACATTCTTTGAATAATAAAATCAAACACAAACTACAACTGATTTCTGGCAAATTTGAGCAGAAAATTTGTTAGGGGATTGTGTCATTAACCTGGGGAATTTCACTAGGAGAATGCGGCTCCTTGTCACTACCATATAAAGCAGGTTCCACTCCAGTGTCATCTATAAAGTTGTCATCATCCACCGTCCTGACACCCTCTTGATCGTCCTATTTAATTGAATAGAACATTTTTTATCAGAAATCATTCTCAAATCGAAAGCATAATCCAAGGAATTACTACAATCAAAAGACAGCAAGTCAATGAGTAACAAATTTATGCCAAAACCAGTGGAGCAAGAAAACGAAATTCTCTGAAAGTGAACAAAAAAAAAGGGTCCCTATATTCACACTGATAATCCCAATTGCGCAACTCAAGCAAAATTGGGCGTTCAAAGTTATAAAACATATTAAACGAATGAAGCTATCTTTACTCAAATTCTATTCCACAAGCTAAAGTCTGATTAATAGATAAGTGAACGATGAATAAAGTATCATTCTTCAATTATCAATGGCAATAAAATTTATCATGGAAAACCACAGTGCAATACCTCTGAGTCCCCACCAGCAATTGTATCCCACATCTCCTTGACATCGCCATCATGATCCTTCCCTGCCTCACCTGCAAACCCTTTCTTTGAGAACCCAAATTTGGAGCTGCCCTTGCCACTACTCCCAAATTTCTTCTCCCCCTTATGCCTCTTCTCCTTCTTTCCACTCTCACCATGCTTCCCCTTCTTCCTCTTTCTTCCTTCCCCCTCCTCAGACCCATCCCTCACATAACTCGCCGGAATATTATCCTCCTCCTCCTCTTCCTCATCGACAAGTTCCGGGGCCACAGACTGCCTCCCAGTGTCACTTTTCTTGACAAGCCTCTTCCTTGGCTTCGACTTTACCATGGACGGATCGGTATCGTAGACTGGAGTCTGAGACCGTTCTCGCCCACGCCAATCATCGACGTCTTCCTCCAAATCATCGAGCAGTCCTTGCTGATGGGGTTCAGGAGATAGCTCGCGATCCGATTGTACGTCATCATAGTCCATCAATGGCTCTCCATCCTCGTCCCGGTACCTAAAAGAGGGTAATTGAAAATAAAAAAAGCACAAAATCACATCTCAGCAACCAAACCCTAACGCGAATTATCCCAGAGAGAAAGAGGGACATACGGATCGTTGTCGTAACCCATCTTTGTCGAGGACGATGGTGATATGATGATGAAGCAGTGGTAGGAAATGCAAGAGAAACCAAGAGAAAATTGTAAATCTTGTCGAAGCAAAGAAGATTATACAAATCCAAAACTGTGTAGGGGGTTAGAACTTCGAAAAGATGGAATGGGTTGAGATGGGAAAGAGGGTGTTCCAAAGTGCCAGTGTTGGGGGGTCCGACTCCCGATGGAGCATATATATATAGGCAGATACATGTTCATGGGTCAGTGTAACTAGCGAATTTCGGATTTAGAGTGGTCTGATGGACATCCTCGAGACTAGGGAGAGGGTGAGAAAAACAACCTTTTTGAGTTAGATATACTAATACCATCCAAAGATTCAATTTCATTATGGTTGATGGTAAAAGGTAATCCATTATTTTAAATTATTTATTGTTTAAAATAATAATATAAGAATTAAAATAATTATTAAATAATTTTAATTTTAATAAAAAATAAATATATTTAATTAAATTATTTTTATTAAAATTTATTAAAATTTTTGTTATTATTTTATTAAAAATAATAATAAATAGAGATAATATTAAAAAAATAATAATTAATATTTCATTGATAATGTAAAATAAAAAATAATTTAAAACAAAATAAAACTCTTAAAACGATAGATAATTTGAAATGAAAGAAGTAACATTAGATAATTTAAAATAATATAATTTAATATTTAATGTGTATAATGAATTATATTAGTTTATTTAGTTATTATTTTTTATATAATTAATGACAAATAATTAAATACGGGAAGAGGAAGTTGATATGAGCGAATAGGGAATTCCACATAAAACTTAAATTTTTTTATCTCTAAAATACCTCTTATACCTAAATATATTTTTTTATATAAAATTATGCAAAAAAATAACTAAAATAATTAGTCCAAAAAATATGTTTTTTTTAAATAACTAAAATAATTAAAAATAATTAGTTTTAAAAAATTAGTTTAAAATTAGGCAAAAATTTAATAATGTTTTTATATATTTATTGAGTTTAAATTAATTTATAAAATAATTTGTTAAAATTAATGTTATTTATATATATATTTTTTGTTAAAATTGACTAAAACATAATTATGGTATATTTAATATTTTTTTATATATATAAGAATATTTTAGTCAAAGCAATTAAATATTTATTCTATCCAATATTGTATCTATCATTAACAAACACAATATATGATTATGTTATTCAATTCATTGTGTTATACGTTGTAACAACAAATACATGATAGTATAAAAATTTATCAAGTGGATAACTTATACAATACTATTCAATGTCTTATACTATGCGGCGCACTGGCCTTAAATGAATTGAGTTTTCTATTTTTTTTAAATAATTAAAGTTTAGAATTCAAGCTTTTTTAAAATCTCAAAAATAAAAAGTGAATATATGATGTGTAATTAGATATGAATAATTTGATCATTAAAACTTTCTAAAGTTAGTGTAACATGCCACGTGTGATGAATAAATGAAAATTCAGATGCTTTATAATCATAAATTGCATTAATTCTCAATGTAAAAATTACATTGTAAATTATTGACGCTTTTAAATATTTATTACTTTTTTATGCTTTTTTAGATTCTTAATAATATTTTTTTATTAAGTTACTTTTATATTCATTAAAAAATTTACTAATTTATATTTAAATTATCTATTCCCACCCCTTATTCAACTCAATTATTTTTACAATTAAAATTTATATTTATTAGATAAAATATCAATCTCTCTACACTTATATTCTTCTTTTTTCTTTGCTATTCTTATTTTTCAAAGAGTTACAACTTTTTCATAGTAATTTAATTTCATATAATCAAATTATGGTTAAATATCAAAATGGTGATAAATCATAAAAGTATAGATTTTGATAGAATTGTTTGCATAATGCAAATAGTTTGAGAAAAAAGATAATTTTTTATCTTGACATCATTACTTCATATATTATTCTTGTTTTCATATTCTAATTATTTGTAAGTATGAATATTAATTTTTAAACCACAAAGTTAATTTTTTCATATAATTTTTTTATAATTATATATAAATTACAAGTGTAGCTATACTTATAAAACTTAAGATATTAGAATTCATTTTTTACTAATAAAATTATTTATTGATGTTCATAATGCTAATTTAGTGAAATTAAAAAAATATTTTCATGAAATATTAATATTAAGTTCTAAAATAATAAAACCTTCAGCTTTTAATAATAAATTGAAACTTATTAAAATAATAACAATATGAATATTAATTGAGAATCTCAATATTATGTATTTAAAATATATTATAATATTTTAACAAATGAAAGTTTAAAAATTAATTATTATTTTTTTATAGCTGAATTCTCTAGTAGATTGTATAATATTATTTATTTAATTTTTTTTCATAAATTATACTTAAATTATAATTACAAATTTATTTAAATTTTAGATATCAAAATTAAGTTTTTACTAATTGAATTAGATATTGATGGTATCATCCTTTTGTTAGAATTAAAAATATTTAATAAAAATATTATTCAAAAATTAATAAGTAATTTAAAAAATATAGAAAAAAGGAGATCAAAAGTTTATTTAATAAGAATAATAATTTTAACAAGAAATGTGAATAATAATTTAAATATAAATTAATTAAATATTTAATTGATATAAAGAAAAAATTAAAAAAATATTATTATTAAAAATCCCAAAAATAGTTAGTTATAAAAAAATGCGAAGTGCGAATAACCCTACCTCTCAATGAAATGTCTCTGTCCTTCATCACTCTTAGTACAGCGCCCCAAATGAGACCCTAAGATAGTCAAAATCTACAAGCCTCTATTCTTTATTCTCTATGCGTACGAGATTCCCAAGGCATTTCATTACATGGCTGCTCTATATTTACAAGCTTCATGCGTTTTATAGTGAAATATTGTTGCATTTACACCCTTGCATAGTTTTTCTATGCACTTCGGTTTTATGGAGTTCTGCAGTACCATAAAATCACTCATGTTTATACAGCAAACAATTCTTTGACGACAAGAGAGCTGTCTAACAGAACTATTGGACAATGCTTCATATACTACATTCACATTCTTTACAGTCTGCAAAATGCAGTCAAAAGATCTGCTTGATGGTGTTCTAGTTATTGAGAAAATGGTATTTGGATTCAACATAGTTTTCTTCATCCCATAGGAATGATCCAAAGGCGACAGCCTCCAAAACTAGCATGGTCAATCCAGCAAAGGTGATAGAAAGCACTTCATCATTGGAAGTCTCAATTGAACCATCCTCAGAGATTCGAATGTCAGGCCTTCCAAACAGGGCCTGAGTCTGCTTTTCAATCAAGGATATAGCTTCCTTAGATCGTATGGTAGCATATCTCTGCAGCGTCTCTGCGTCCAAGTACATCACATAAGATCTCAGCCTGAATGATTTGCCTTCACCAAAGTCCATGTAATCTCCCTCATTACTATCACCGTCATCATAAGCAGGGATCCTAATCAACGAATCAGGATCCCAGAGCCTGTTCGCTGGTAATGGTTCTTCAAAGATATCTGCTTTACCAAAATCCTCAGGAAGGGTTTTCATCGTCCTTTCAAGTTGAAACCGTTCATCAACTCGTTTAAGAAAGTATCCATACATTATTGAAGCAGCATACAACTTTCCAAGTTTTATTTTACTGATCTGAACAATAGTCTGAAGAGGACCCACAAGCCGTTCTCCTAGTACAAGAGATAAGTGACTCTGTATCATCTCGAATGCCTCTGGAGAATGAACAGCTTCTAGTTTCTGCTCCTGGTTTGGCCAGAAATCGACTCGGCCTGTAGGATCTGAGGTTGATGATATTTTTGGGATCATTGAAATGCCATTTTCCACAAATTTCTGTACAATTAAGCAGTATAATATCTCTTCCAATGTTGTACGCGTTTCTTTCTCTTTGATTTCAGCTATCCTCCTGGAATTCAGATTTAACAAAATTGATCACTTCTTCTCTACAGTAAGCAACAAACAGATGAAAAGCAAAAGAATCACCATTTAACAAAGTGTGTTCATGTCTTGAAGACGTGTAAGCATTTATTAGCAACTTCTCATTTAGAATCAGTACTCAAACAAGGGCTAAAAGGTCCCATAGAGAAAAAAATTGTTTATAACCCTGGGAAACAGGTTGTGCCAGTATGCAGAAGAGGAAGCAAAAATAGAATTTCCACATGGTAATGAATATGATGCCACGTGAGCTTCTTTTTATCAAGTTCAAAAACACAATACGTTGATTCAAGTTACTGAGTCACCTTTCCATCATTTGTTTTTGTTTGTAAGGGAGTACATTCTGTTGCTATATCATTGATCAATAAATCAGATACGCTATATATGCAATTAGTCAAAAAGTTAATCAGACAGCCAGTCAAGTGTCCCTTTTTCCATAAATGGCGTTTGTCAAAATAGAAACAATCAATTCGGTTCAGGTTGATTTATATCCACAGTATGTTTACCATAAACTCGTTTTTTCAGTCATAGGCAAGTAAATAGTTCCTTTTTAATTAGGCTGAAACCATTGGATTAATGGGATACAAGTTTTTTCATACTGGATCAATGGATGAGGTTCAGCAATTTCCATGTTATTCATTTGATCACTGCAGTACCTACATATATGTATATATAAAAATGAACAGTAATACACTAAGATACTGGGAATCGACAACATTGCAGCATTCTGCGATATTTTATGCAACATATAGACTGACTAAGAGTTAGATCCAACTTATGTTTCAGCATTCTTATATGTTACAGACTCATCATGACTGCCATCAAAATCATAACTTTCCTCAGACATAAAAGAGACACATTTAAACTTTCAAAAGTGGCTTATCAAAAAACTATAGCTTGTAGTTTCTTGTGGTAGGCCTTGAATTTTCATAATTTCTGCTTCTTCTTCTTTTTTCAAATTCAAAAAGCAAGTGAAGAGAAAAAAGAAAAAGAGAAAAAGATCATAGCAGGAAATATTTCCTAATATTTAAACTACGAGGGGCAAACCTTTATACCAACAATTCACATTAAGATAACATGTGATGTGCAGAGCCACAGAGCAGCTGAAGTCCGCAATGAAAGATTCTGAGAAGTTGAATCCATACAACCCTGTGACAGTGACCTAAAATCCTTTATAATTGTCCTCAAACTTTCTTTGGTATTCTTGTGTAATTTGTGTTTGCTACATTGCTTCCATTCAAATCTTTAACACTAAAATCATCCTTATTCCAATGGCTATATTATTTGTTAGACTCCAGTAACAAGGACAATTGTTATCTAGCAAAGCTTGCATAGTCTAGTAAACTGCCTACAATATTGCCTTTTCATCAAGCTTGGTAAGCTCCCACAGCCTTCCCAACATTAACCAATAAAGCATTAAGAGATAGTAATGCCAGAACCTTTAGAGGGAACAAATACCAATTTGATCTCCTCTGTGATCAAGAGAGAGGAAAAGAAAAAAAAAATGATAGGACTTACTTGTAAAGGATATCATGAGATGAAGCAGAAGATTCTTCTTTCTCGGCATCTCTATCAGTCTGAAGGTTCTCAAGTTGCTGATCAACGGTTGCTGGCAGTAGATGAGGATGAGTTTGTAAAATTTGCGCCAAAAGCTGACCCACTGGTGACTCAAATTGGAGGGGAGCAACAGGCACCAAATTATCACTTGAATCTGCTGATGCTCTCACAACTACGCCTCTAGCTCGGCAATTGTATAGTCTACAGAGCTTGGGATTGCAAAACGAAGGACAGGTCTACAATAGAAAAGAATACTTTAGAAGTTCATGATTCAGATTAGCACATGCAGTATATTAAACACCAAAACCTCAGCTTAACTTTCCCTCCCATAAAAGTTATATACAAGCACTATGATAGAAGATGCAACAGGCTGATGTTAAACTAGGTAGAAAATGTTGTCTTTGGATGACATAATGGATTATACAATACATATGCAATCTTGACTTGAATTTCTTGCTTAAGTGCTACTATAATCAACCTTCAGCATAATGTCAAATGATGTAGGTAGGCCTTATCCGTAAGCTTTCATTTCTCTGCAAAATGATAATCCCCTAGTGCAAGGTTTCCCATAGTTCAAGGGTTTAACTAACCCTTGAATTTGAAATTTCATGGTTGCTAGGAGCAACTGCTCCAAAGTTCAGGGAATGTGCATGCATTTTTTCCATTGAAAAAACTAGTCAAAGTATGTGAATAGTTGATAAAATGGCACGAGTCATGAATCTAGATGAGCCATCTATTAACGAAAGCAGTTTAGTCATAAGTTACAGACATAAGAAATTTTAAGGATAGACAAAGTAGCTTTATGCAAAATTTTCTCA
>JASKGM010078207.1:3672-15040 GCA_034509205.1 Ceratonia siliqua
CCACTGGGTTGTTATGTGTCTCAGCTTCAGGTTCTACATCATTGTCATCCGATTCTAGTTCAATTGCAGTGTTTTCTATATGCTCCTCATTCCAATTCTAGCAATTATCCTCTTCAAACTTGACATCCCTACTCACAATGATCTTTTGTGAGTGAGGATCATATAATATGTAGGCCTTTGATTCTTTACTAACTCCAAGACTGATGCATTTCAAGCTCTTGTCATCAAGTTTTGTTCTTTTATTGTCAGGTATGTGTACATGAGCAACACATCCAAACACTTTGAAATATGAAACTTGGGGCTTTTATCCACTCTAAACTTCTTCTGAAGTAATATTTTTTTACTGCAAGAGTAAGGCTTATGTTTAAGACATGAATTGTCCAGTTAACTGCCTTAGGCCAAAAGCTTTTGGAATCTTCTTCTCTATCAGTATGTTATGGGCCATGTTCATGATTATTTGGTTTTTCTTCTCTACAACTTCATTTTGTCGTGGAGTGTATGTTGCAGTCAATTGCCTTTGGATGCCATTAACCTTGCAATAGTTGGTGAATTCTTGAGAAATAAATTCATCTCCTCTGTCAGTTCTGAAGGTTTTGATGCTTGAAGCTGTTTTTTTTTTCCAACAAGGTTCTTAAAGCATATAAAAGTCACAAAACCTTGTGATTTTTTTAGTAAGAAAATAACCCTAAACTTTTCTACTTAAGTCATCAATAAAAGTGATGATGTACCTCATTTTACCATTTGAAGTGGGCTTGATGGGGCCACTTATGTCAGAATGTATCAATTGAAGAATATGAGATACTCTCCAAGAGCTGGCTTTTGGAAAAGAATTCCTTTGTTGTTTTCCTAAGATGCATCCTTCCTAAAGACTTGATAGAGCTTTTAATTGAGGTAACCCTTAGACTATGCCTTTCTCCTAGAGAGTTTTCAAACCACCATAGCTTAAATGTCCATACCTATAGTGCCATAATTGTGCTTGTTCAGTTCAAGTAATGCTGAAGCAGGTTTCCTTTTTTGGTTTGGATTGAGCAGGAATGATGAACATTCTATTTGGTAATATGCTTGTCTCCAAAATAACTCCTTTCTTTGGAATCAATTTGACAATTTCCTTGCTAAATGAAGAGTATGAGTCCATTTTCTTGTAGTTGTCCCATGATGAGAAGATTGTTTTTTAAGGCTGGTACATAAAACACCTTAGTAATAAGGTGTACTCTACCATTGACTTAGAACCTGACGTTGCCCTTGCCCAGTACCTCTATGCTGGTATTGTTTCCAAGCTTCACAATCTCCTTGAAATTTTCATCAATAATGCAGAAACGCTCTTTCTTCCTTGTCATATGGTTACTGCAACCAGAATCCAGGAACCAAGATTCTTTAGGAGTGTTAAGTTGTTGAGTTTCCACATGAGTCATTAGTAACATCTCCTCACTGGTTTCTCCATAATTAGCCTTAGTTTCCCTCTCATTCTTTGGGAATTCATACTATAAGTGCCCTAATTCCTGGTAATGATAACATTCAATATAGGATTTGTTAAAGCTTACTCTGCCTCGTCCTCTTCCTCTACCTTGATAGCTTCCTCGACACGTCCCCTTCCACCCATGTTGTCCTCATGAGTGACTTTTAGAGCATGTTCTTCCATAATTATGTGACCTTGGATTCTTTGCTCATGAACCAGTAAATTGCTATGAAGTTCATCAATAGATAAGGTATCTAGATCATGTGATTCCTTAATAAAACATACAACATGGTCAAATTTAGGAGTCAATGAACATAATATCTTCATAATAACATCTATGTCTTGCATTCTTTGACCATGAATTCGTTTCTTATTAGCAATAGTAAGTGTCCTAACAAAATAACCAATAATGCACTTGCCTATTTTGATGTGAAGGACCTCTCACTCCTTGCGAATAGCTTGTAGTTGTGCTCGCTTAACCCTTGCTGTACCTCAGGTCTGCTTCAATGAGTCCCATATATCTTTTGTAGTGTCCTTGTTGAGAATGGTTTCAAGGATGGATTAATCTATGGCTTGAAATAAGTAGTTCTTAGTTTTCCAATCCTTCAACTTCAAGTCCTTTATAGTTCTCCTTCATGCTTCTGTCAATTCAACGCCTTCTGTTGTAGCAGGAATGTCTTGTTCCACCAAGTGCCAATATTCTTTCGACCTTAGGAAATTCTCCATCAACATAGCCCAGTGATCATAGTGCTCGATAAGTTTGGATATGAAGGGATGCACAAAGCTATTGTCAGCCATCTTGAAGCTGCTTCTTCTTATTATCTACTCCTTTAGCCTCATAAAGCTCTAATATCATAATGTAATACTTTGCTGTTGAGTACATAATGAAAATATTAAGAGAATGAACCACTTGTATTGATCATAGAACATGTTTTATATAGCATTTACTTAGTAACTGAAAATAAAAGGAAAGCAACCCATGTTCTAATAGACCTATAAAATGATAGTTGCATAAAACAATAAAATTGACTTCATGGTCCTATAATTAAGGGAACACTCCTACTCTTAAGATAGTTGTATCTTAACCCACTATGTCCATGAACGACTCGGCCATGTTATCTAGTAACCGAGTAATCCACTAAGTCGTAGTGTGCATGACACTTCTTTAGCTAGTTAATTAATTCGATTAATTCCTAACAGCTTTAGTCTGTGTGTGAACTTCTTGAGCTTGCAAATTAAATTATCACCATTACTTAAAATGAACCCTTCAGGTTGGTTCATATAAATCTTGTCATCTAAATCTTAATTTGGAAAAGTTGTTTTCACATCCATATGATGTAAATCTAAGTTAAAATGTGTAACTAATGCTATGACGATACAGAAAGAAACATTTTAGAAATAGGAGAGAAAGTCTCTCTATAGTCAATTCCTCTATTTTGTGTAAATTCTCGGGCAATGATTCTAGCATAGTTTCAAGAAAAGCATAGAAATGAAATATATAATCTATATTATATTGTGTAGAATTTGTAAATTTTATTTTGAGTTTAACTTTATGGTAAAATAGCTCAAATAAATATTCATCTTTTCACTTTTTTTTTTTGCATATTTATTTTATATTCTTTGTGAGTATATAATACATGATTTTTTTTTACTTGGTCATTGCTCACAAAGAAAAATTTGTTGGAAGATAAAATGCTCAATATCATGAATTTCAAAAGGTATGTCTCATATTTTTTTGGAGAGTGCATAAATTGTTATATTATATTTATTTTTATGAGTATAACTCATATTGAAATTTGTTTTATAGTGACTTTCAATGTTTCTTTCAAGAGAAAATGTGGTCTTTTTCCTAACTTAGAATACTTGAAATTGTGGGAGATCTTGATTAAGGTATGTGCTATGGTTTAAAGAAAAAAAATATGTGTGAGGGTTTTATTAATAGTGGGATAAGAAGAAATATGCAATAAATGTGTTTGTAAAATTTTTAAATTCTACATTGAGGTTAGAATTTTGTAATGTTTATATTGTGAGGGCTTTACGAAATGCAAGGAAAAATTGTGATTTGTGAAATGCCCTAACCCAAATTGTGGATATATATACACAAACACACACCATCATTGTCCAACATAAGAAACTACCACTCATGCAATATCTTACCAGCCTATTTAGACTATGCATTCAAACAATCTTAATCAAAAACATAATTAATTCTCAAATATGCATATTTAAAAGAAACCATTGCATAGAAAATTTACTTTCTATTTCATTGTTGAACTGATATTTGGCAAAAGAATAGGGGCTGTTTGGAACAATTTTTGTTTTATTATTTTTTTAAATAGTTTTTGGAAACAACTCTAAAAAATAGTTTTATAGAACAAAAAAACAAAAAACTTGTTTAGATAGAAATATTTTTCATCAGTTATTTTTCGTATTTTTTAGAAAACATATGATAAAAACAAGCCAAAACACAAAAAAATTATTATTTTTTGTTTTCTAGTCACTATTTTCGGACACAGTTTTTAAAAACAACTTATGAAAATAATTACTCAAACAAGTTTTTTTGTGCTCACAGAACAAAAAAACAAAAACAAAAAGTTTTTAAAATCTAAACCAAACAACACCATAACTTTTCAATCTACTGCCATATAGTGTTATGTATTATGATGAGTGTGCAAAAGTGTACTCTACACTCCTTATTATTGAACTAAATGTGCTATATTGAAGAGAAATCATGGAACTTAATGTGTTTTTTATACTTGGCTTTGATTCTCCATTATCAACCTTTAAGCATGTTTATACTTCAATTTCAGGGTCCCAAGTAAAGAATTTCAAGGCAAGTTAGAAGGTATAGTGCCGTAGCCTTGAAGCCAACACATAAGCAAATTCGGCACAAGTTAAAGAACTTGGCACCATGGCCCCTTCTAGGAAGTGCCTTAGCGCTCATTACAAAACATATAACGCCATGACACCATCCTACCAGAGCCGTGGCACCCATATGCGCTTTAGTGGATTTCTTTCAAGGCTGAGCACTATGTGCTGGGAAGCCAGCGTCGCAATGCCCTCGCATTATTTATCTTTAAAGATACTCGAAAATACATCAAAAAATATATTTTTTGTTAGGGAAAAAGGTTTCTCTTGGTTTGGAGATTGAAGAGGAAGCTCATTCCAAGTTGAAATGTTTGAAGATTTCTTCTTCTAATTCTTAAAGATGAAGATGGTCATTCATGGAGTGTTGGTTTTGTCAATAAACATAGTTAACTAGTTTTAAGGTAAAGTTATTGTAGAAGTTGATTGGTGAAAACCTTTGGGTATTGTTTCAATTCATCTTTTGAATGTTATTGTTTATAGATCTTGTGTTGAATCCTCTATTTGGTTGATTTTATTTACCTTGAGACATTGAATGATAT
This sequence comes from Ceratonia siliqua, assembly GCA_034509205.1. Classification (NCBI taxonomy): domain Eukaryota; kingdom Viridiplantae; phylum Streptophyta; class Magnoliopsida; order Fabales; family Fabaceae; genus Ceratonia; species Ceratonia siliqua. The sequence continues at coordinate 8,536 of JASKGM010078207.1, forward strand.
TCTTTTATGATGTTGAGTTATAGTTTTATGGATTTTGATGGTGACTCAATAGAAATGGTTTTCACGTTATAAACATAATATTTTGCTGCGTTACAGTTATTTCTTAACGTAGTATCGACAATTGATTTAGTTTTCAGAAATGGAATTCATGGTTTGAAGAAGTGAGGATTTAACCTTAGATTTGATTATGAGAAATTGAAGGCTTTTCATTGTCATATGTCCAATTAAGAATTTGATTCTATAATCCTTAACTGAGTAATGGATGAGTTAAAACATGAACCAAGGTGTTGAATCCTCTATTTGGTTGATTTTATTTACCTTGAGACATTGAATGATATTCTTTTATGATGTTGAGTTATAGTTTTATGGATTTTGATGGTGACTTAATAGAAATGGTTTTCACGTTATGAACATGATCTTTTGCTGCGTTACAGTTATTTCTTAACGTAGTATCGTCAATTGATTTGGTTTTTAGAGATGGAATTTATGGTTTGAAAAAGGGAGGATTTAATCTTAGATTTGATTATGAGAAATTTAAGACTTTTCATTGTCATATGTTCTACTTAGGAATTTGATTCTATAATCCATAACTGAGTAATGGATGAATTAAAACATGAACCAAGTTGAATCTGATCAACAAAAACCTAAAGCTTTATCACTTCTTTACCCACATTTCACTTCCACTTAGTCACATATTTAGATAAATCTTTTACTCACTTGTTCTCTTATCGATTATCATTGTTTTCTCCTTTAAGTGATATTCTTATAGTGTTTCCTCCATCTCCATGTGTATGACACCACATTCTATATTGCGATAAACGTGTAGTGTTTTTGGGTATAATCAAATTTTGGTACCGTTGCAGGGGAGCACAGCTTAAGAAGCAATACAAAGCGCACTTTATTCAACAATCCAAAAAAGACGATAACTTCATTCCTTGTTTTTCATTGTTGAATAGTTGTATTTGTTTTATTTTCTTATTCTTTATATTCTTTATTCTTTTCTTTCTCTGCATGTGTAGATATAAAGACACTTTAGGTAGATTCACCCCTAGACTAGAAGTAAAGGTAGAGTTTAGTTCCTTTAACCTTTTGTTTGACCCTTTATTTAACCCAGAAGAAATGAATGATCATGTAGATCAACCCCATAGATCCCTTCAATCCACTATCTCCATCCCACATGCACAGTCACACTATCATGTATTATGTTCCCAACCAACACTCCCCATGTCAATTACAAATCGGGGATGATGCAATTACTTCCTACCTTTCATAGGCTAGAGAATGAGAACCCCTACTTTCACATTAGGGAATTTAAGGATACAGTTGCCACTTTTCAAAGTTAGAACACCACAAGTGAGGTAGCAAGGCTTAAGCTCTTCCCTTTTTCTCTGAAAAACAAGGCCAATAGTTAGCTATACTCTTTAAAATCACGTTCAATAGGAACTTGGGATGAGATGAAAGAAGTTTTCTTTAATAAATACTTTTCATAGCATAAAACAAGTGTATTGAAAAGACAAATATCTACCTTTGCACAAAAAGCGAATGAGACATCATATACAGCTTGGGAAAGATTCAAGGAACTATTAAACATGTGTCTTCACCATAGGTATGAGAGTTGGCGGTTAGTTAGCTATTTTTATGATGGGCTTACACCTAGAAAGCGTTAATTCATAGAAATGATGTGTAATGGTGAATTCTTACAGAAGGATTCAGATGAGGCCATTGAATACCTAAATGAGCTTGCTGAAAATGCTCATACTTAGAGTGGACCTAGTGCTACAGATAGCATGAATAGGTCAAGGCTAATGGCAAACCCAACTAGTGGTGTTATTTACCATCTTAGGGAAGAAGACAACCTAAAAGCTAGAAATGCTTACTAGGGAGTTGGAAGCATTGAAAACTAAGGACCCTAGGAAAGCACACATGACTGCTCAAGTAGAGTTTTATAACCCATGTTTTGTCTGTGGATGAGTATATCATCTTAGCCAATAATGTTCCACATATAATGAAATGAGAAGAGTGTATGAGGAGCAATGTAATGCCTTAATGATATATAAGAAGCCTAATAACCCTTACTCTAAAACCTATAATCCGGGGTAGCGAAATCACTCCAACTTTGGGTGAAAATCTGATCAACAAGCACATGCATCACAACCTCAGAGCTCTAGACCTTTCTCCTCATCCTGTCCCTCTAGGAATCATCTGGAAGATACATTGAACACATTTATTGAGGCGTAAGACAAGACCAATAAGAAATTTGAGGCCTTGATCACCCAGACAGTAGAGAAAAATAAAGAAATAAGAAGTCAAATGTCTAAGCTAATTAATGTTTTAACCATCAAGGAGCGTGAAAAAATTCCATCCCAAGCTCAACCAAATCCCAGTGGGCAACATATGGCTAAAACCTTTGATCCCAATAGGAAAGACTTAAAAGAAATTAATGCAATAACCACTCGCTTAGGCAAAGTTTTAAAACCAACCCCTAAACCATGGGAGATTAAGGAAAAAGTAGTTGATGAGGAGACTGAAGCTCTAACAGAAAGGGAAGTGATAATGAGTCATGTTAAGGTACCTTTTCCACAAGCACTCAAGTCCACTTCAAAAGTTATTAATCATAGTGCTGAAATTTTGGAAAACCTTAGGTAAGTGAAAATCAATTTTCCTCTTTTGCATGCCGTAACACAAGTTCTTGCTTATGCTAAAGTGTTAAAGGACTTGTGCACGGTTAAAAGAAAGCATAATATGAAAAGGACAACATTCATGGCTGAACAAGTAAGCGCTGTGATTGAAAAAAGGCTTCCTATAAAATATAAAGATCCAGGCTGCCCTACTATTTCATGCTCCATAGGCAACCATAAAATTACACAAGCCTTACTTGACATAGGCGCTAGTGTAAACCTCATGCCTTATTTGATCTATTTGATACTTGGTTTAGGCGAGATTAAGCTTACCTCTATTGTACTTCAATTAGCTAATCACTTAGTTAAGAAACTAATAGGGATAGTTGAAGACGTTTTAGTCCAAATTGATAAATTTTACTACCTTGTGGACTTTTTAATCTTAGACACTTAATCTGTTATTGATACTAACTTTGAAATTCCCTTAGTTTTTGGAAGGCTTTTTCTTGCTACAGTTGATGCTGTTATACGTTGCAGAAAGAGATTGATGAAGCTTTCTTTTGGGAACATCACATTTAAAGTGAATATTTTCTATGTTGGCAAATAACTAGAAGAATAGACTGAATGCCAACATACCTACATGATAAATTCACTTATTCAAGATAAAGATGTTTTGACAAGCGATCAAGATTCCCTTAAACTCTTTCTTAATAACTTTGAATCCTTATTCTCTTTAAATTCTGAAGAAACTATTAATATTTGTAATGCTTTTGTTAAATTGTAGGATTATAGTGGATCACCATGACAACCAATATTTGAGGAGTTACCAGCTAGGAGTGAGAGGCAATAACCATCTAGTGTGAAAATCCCTCAGCTTAAGCTTAAGTCACTACCAAAGGGTCTTAGACATCCCTACTTAGGCCCATGTGATACATTTCTTATTATTATTTCTTCATAATTAAGTGAGATTCAGATAAGATGGTCCTTCAAGTTTTAAATGAACATAAATCTGCTTTAGGCTATACCATAAATGATCTTAAGGGAATTAGTGCTTTGATATATTCACATAGAATTCATTTGGAAGAGGGAGCCAGCCCTCAAAGAGACCCCCAAAGTAGACTAAACCTCATTATGAAAGAAGTAATTAAAAGTGGGGTCATTATCATATACCAAATAGCCGATAGCAAATGGGTTAGTCTTACTCAGGTGGTTCCTAAGAAATCAGGTATCACTGTAATAGAGAATGCAGTAAGAGAACTAGTTCCTACTAAAACAGTAACCGAGTGGTGTATGTGTATTGACTATAGAAAATTGAATGCTACCACCTGGAAAGACCATTTTCCACTACCCTTCATTGACCAAATTTTAGAAAGAGTTGCTGGCCACCCGTTTTATTGTTTCCTAGATGGTTATTTTTGTTATTATCAAATTGAGATTACTTTAAAAGACCAGGATAAGAGCACATTCACATGCCCCTTTAGAACTTATACATTTCAACGTATGTCGTTGGTTTATGCAATACCCTTGTTACTTTTCAACGTTGCATGACGGTCATTGTTAGTGATATGGTTGAAAATTGCATTGAGGTATTTATGGATGATCTAACTGTTTTCAGTTATTCTTTTGACTCTTGTTTACAAAATTTAAAGAAAAATTTGGCTAGGTGTAAGCAAAAAAATCCTTGTTTTAAATTGGGAGAAGTGCCACTTCATGGCACCTTTTGGGATTGTTTTAGGCCATATTGTTTCTCACAAGGGAATAGAAGTAGATCAATCAAAATTTGAGATTATCTCTAAACTTCCCACCCCCAAAACAGTTAAAGATATTATATTCTTGCTTGGTCATGCTGGTTTTTATAGGAGATTTATACAAAATTTTTCTAACTTATCTAGACTTTTGTGTAACCTCCTAGCTAAAGACATTGTTTTTGAGTGGACCACTTTTTTGTCAAGAAGCATTTGAATTGTTAATTGGTAAACTCACATCTGCACCCATTATGCAACACCCAGATTAAAACCTTCCCTTTGAAGTTATGTATGATGTTAGTGATTATGCTATAGGAGTTGTCCTTGGACAGATAAGGGAGGATAAACCTTTTGTCATCCACTATGCTAGTAGGACTTTGAATAGTGCACAAATGAATTATTCTACCACTGAGAAAGAATAACTAGTTGTAATAATTGCTTTAAAAAAAATTTGTTCTTATTTGATTGGTACCCCCGTCATTATTTTCATTGACCAAGTTGCCTTCAAGTACCTTCATACAAAGAATAATGCTAATGTAAGATTGATTCAATGGATTTTGATGTTGCAGGAATTTGACATAACAATTAAAGATAAGAAGGTTATAAAGAATGTGATAGCTGACCACCTCTCCAGGCTCACCTTTGTAGAGAATAGCGATGAAATGCCCATTCGTAGTAACTTTCCTAATGAGCATTTATTTTATGTGACATCTTTGCCTTTGTTTGATAATATAGTTAATTATTTGGCTACAGATGAAATACCAGAAGATTGAAGCAGCCAGGATAAGAGAAATTTCCTCAATAAGGTGCATAATTTTTATTGAGATGACATCTTGCTTTTCAAATATTGTCTAATCAAATTATGAGTCGCTGCATCCCTAATGAGGAAGTTGCAAGTATCTTGGAATTTTCTCACTCTCAAGTTTGTGAAGGCCATTTTTTAATGGAGAAAACAGTAGCAAAAATTTTGCATTGTGGATTTTATTGGCCCACTTTATTTCATGACACAAATTTATTTTATCAATCTTATGTGAGATGCCAAAAGTTAAGATCATTGTCCCAGCGCAATATGATGCTTCTAAACCTTATTTTAGTTGTTGAAATCTTTGATTATTAGGGTATAGATTTTATAAGACATTTTCCTCCTTCCTTTGGGCATCTTTACATAATTATGGCTATTGATTATGTGTCCAAGTGGGTAAAGGCTACATCTTGTAGAGACAATAACAATAAGACAGTTATAAAATTTCTCAAAGAAAATGTTTTTATCTAGATTTGGCACTCCGAGAGCTATCATTAGTGATCAGGGCACCCATTTTTGTAACTGCTCTTTTGAGGCACTTATGAAGAAATATGGGGTTATCCCCAAAATTTCTACAACTTATCACCCCCAAACTAGTGGTCAGATAGAGCTTGCTAATAGGGAGATTAAGCATATTTTAGAAAAAAACAATGAACCCTGACCAAAAGGATTAGTCTTTAAGATTAAATGATGCATTTTGGGCTTACCGAACAGCATTTAAATCTCCCATAGGCATGTTCCCCTACAGGCTTGTTTTGGGAAAACCATGTCGTTTACTAGTTGAGTTGGAGCATAGAGCATATTGGGACCTTAAAACATTAAATTCATATCTCAAAGAAGCTGGTACTCTTAGGAAATTATAGTTGACCAAACTTAAAGAACTCCAGAATTATGCTTCTGATAACTTTAGGATCTTCAAAGCTAAAATCAAAGTGTTTCGTGATAGAAATATCCTTAAGAAAACGTTTACACCTAACCAGCAAGTTTACCTATATGATTCTAGATTGCATTTGCATTAAAGTAAGCTCCGCTCTAGAAGGATTAGCCCGTTTGTAGTCAAACAAATTTTTGAAAATGATAAGATAGAAATAGAGAACCTTAGGGATGGTCATATCTTTAAGATTAATGGTCATCACTTAAAAATTATAATAGATAGAACTGTGCCTACAGTGGAAGAAATTCCAGTTGCAAACTCGGTTTACCAACCTTGACCTCATCTTTCCATGTATGAATTTTTATTTGCACTTATTTCCTTTATGATGTTTTGTTTGTGTTTGGGTACTATTTTCGTTACTTTGTTTTGTTTTCAGGTTCATTTTTTTTAGCCCTTTTTAACTTAC
>JASKGM010078218.1:0-15039 GCA_034509205.1 Ceratonia siliqua
GTGATGGTTTTTCTTCTGTTGAAGTTGATAGATGTGTATATACAAAACTAGTAAATGATGAGTGTGTAATTATTTGTCTGTATGTTGATGACATGCTCATATTTGGTACTAGTCTAGATATTGTACATATGACGAAATATTTTCTTACCTCTAAATTTCATATGAAAAACATGGGTGAAGCTAGTGTAATTTTGGGTGTTAAAATCATAAGGAATGGTAATAGTATATCGCTATCACAAGAACATTATGTTGAGAAACTTCTTAAAAAGTTTGGTCATTTTGATGACAAACCAATGCATACTCCTTATGATACTAACACTCAACTAAAGAAAAATAAAGGCGATCTTATTGCTCAATCTAAATATGCATAAATTATTGGAAGTTTATTGCATTTGATGAACTTTACCTGACCTGATATAGCATATGTTGTATATAGATTGAGCAGGTATACACATAATCCAAACAGTGATTATTGGTTAGCATTGGTCAGACTAATGCGATACTTGAGAGGTACCATGGACTATGGTATCATGTATAGTGGATTTCCCGCTGTATCAGAAGGATACAGTAATGCAAACTAGATCTCAGATTTAGATGAGACAAAATCCACTAGTGGTTATGTTTTTACCCTTGGAGGTGGTGCAATTTCTTAGAAATCAGCCAAACAAACTATTATTGCTAGATATACCATGGAGTCATAGTTTATTGCCCTGGAATTGGCTGGTAATGAGGCTGAGTGGTTGAGAAACTTCTTAGAAAACATTTTGTTGGGTATGAAACCAACACCATCTGTGTCTATGCATTGTGATTACCAAGTGGCAATAGCTATTGCAAAGAAAAAGACATTCAATGGCAAAAATGGGCACATATGTTTAAGACATGATGTGATTAAACAGCTGTTAAAAGATGGAATTATATCGATCGATTATGTAAGGTCAGAAGTGAATTTGGCAGATCCTCTAACTAAACTTTTGGGAAGAAAATTAGTCATTGAAACATTGAGGGGAATGGGACTTAAGCCAGATTGAAATTAACGGTGATGGTAACCCAACCTTTGTGATTGGAGATCCTATGAAAAAGGTTCATATGGGTACTAACAAGTCACTTGTTGGTTCTGCTAGTACTATTTATTCTGTTATCCCTTTCTATGGTGTGAGAAAGTGCTAGAATGTATTTATTGAGAGGCTGAGCAAAAAGCTCTTAATGATTTTCATAGCCCTTATGGGTGGTGTATTAATTGCAGATACACTTGATGAAATCACTATATGAATGTGGAGTGGGGCCGCTCTTATGGGATTGTGGCAAAATCTCTAGAGCACTCATGAATTACTAGGCATGCATATGGCAGAAAGGCGCACAACAGTGTTAACAGCAGGAATTGTGGGGGTGTAATGTGATTGATAAGATCTCTGACTTACAACTAAGAGTTTTGTTCATAGAAGTTATAAACTTCACCAATAGCTTTGTAGGTTAAATCTTGTTTGTCTAGATTTGGTTCATAGTCCAAAAGACATCAGATTTAAAGCATTTACACTTATATATATAACCCAGAAAGTTTTTTTTATCTGTTTTCTAATCCTTTTGAAATATGTGGGGGATTGTTGGGAGTGTAGAGTATTTCAAAAGAATTTGTCCCACATTGCATAGAAGAGTGTCTCTTTAAAGGCTTATATATTAACTTGTGTGTTTAGGCCTATGAAGAGCAAAGTAGAGGATGGGCTCACGCGCATGAAAATAGATTTTGGTGACCGATTCCAGTGCAAATGTATCCATTTGTCTGCCCAATGCGTGATAAAATTAGGCAGTCCATTATTTTATTTTTTCATATCCAAAAAAATTAATTTATCAACTTAGATTTTCTATCTTATCTGAAAGTGATGGTTTTTGACTCATTCAAAATTAACTCTCCTCAGTTCCATTTTCTGTAGATAAATTCATAATTATCTTTTAGATAATTTTATTATCCTTAATCCTCCATTATCTCCATGATCCTCTGATAGTTTCTTTAATAAATGTTAATTATCTTCTTAATATAATTCGGTTAGTTATCAGAACTCTATCTATCCTTTTGCTTTTCTGACTTCTCTGGGTTACATCTATTTTTTCTTTTTCTTGTTGTTCTGGTGCCTGGTCTTAAATAAACCAAAGGAGCCTATTTAATCTTAGGAATTTTCACCATTATTGTGAAATAACTCTTAAGGACAGCGTGCATCCACGTGACTTATGCTACATTTTGTAATTATTTTTCAACATGATCATGGTATCTAACTTATATTCAGATTCATAGAAACAAAAGCGTAAAACGCAAACCATATTAAAATAGAATAAAACCCAACCAACATTTTGAAAGAACCATTGCCACAAGGTATTCAATAAGCCAAAACAGAATTAATCAACTCCACCCAGAATCAAATCAGGACCAACAGCCCAAAAGAAAGCATTGGGGATGATTAAGAGGAGAGAAAATGAGAACTAAAGCTGAGCAACTAACAAACTACAACTACTACAAAGCAGATTAAAGTGAAGCATACATAATCAACCAATAAAAGGCTTGAACAGAAAAAAAAATTAAGAGCAATGCAAGACTAAAAATTCACTCCTATAAACAAACAGTATCAATTCATGCATTCCGCAACTCATCAACGTCAAAATGCCCAACCAATTAATTATTCGCCATAAATCTCTTTCACTCATTATTGTGTGAGATTAAGTATTTTTGTGGGTGAATCAGAAAGAAAAATATGTCCCTTCCTGAGTACAAGAGAAAGAAGCTAAAAATGGAAAGAGAAGAGGTAGTTGAGGAAGATACTTCTTCCTCCCTTTTCTGGGGAAGCCGATACAAAGAAGATGGGACAAGGAAAGTGAGATCTAAGGCAAACAGAGAGAAATTCCATGAAAAGTTGCAATAGCTCAACAATTTTGAAATAGAAATCAAACTTTTACTTGCAAATAGAAGCTACGAAACTAAACCCTATGAGCTACAATGTATATGGTAGCCTGCAACAGAGCTTCTCGGTGGTGCACGGTGGCGTCTCTGCTGCTATCGTGGCTTGCATCTCTGCTACTATGCTACAGGCTACAGCTTTAACGATGGGTACTTCTAGGTTGCATTGGAGACTAGAGAGCTTACGTTGCGGCATAATCAGTGGATAGGGGTTGCAGATGGGTAACTTCGGGTTAGATAGAGTCCAAATCTAGACTGTCTAGGCCTAGCGTGGACATATTTTATTATAACAAGGCTTGGATCTATATGTGAGAATGAGCTTATAACTAAAATAAAAGGATTATTAAAACAGTTACAACTGTTTTGAAAAGCAGCAACCTTTTGTGTACGATCAAGATTGTTACACTTGACAGATACCTTTAATTTAAAAACAATTTTATTTTTTTTCTTTTCCCTTTTGTTTCTCTCTTCTTGTTTCCCTGGTTCTCTCTTCTCTCTCCCCTAAAGATTGTATTGAGCTTCACTTCACCATCGTTGAGCATCATTGGAAGCTTCGCACATATTGTATTAAGCTTCACTTTCCTCTTTTTTAGTTTTCTCCATAGTTCTCTCTTCTCTCACTTATAAAAAAAAAAATCTATTTTTTTCCTCCTCCTTTCTATGTTTTCTCTCCCTCAAAAAGCTCCCCACTCTTTGATATGAACCTCACCAACAACGTAAAGAAACCCAACACTAATGTGAATTCCAAATCCCAAGCTCTTCAAGAATGTTGAGTCTTAACCCGTTATCTTACAAGATAAGAACCAAGAACTACGGATGTTCAAAGACGCCACACCAAGAATCTCAAAAACTACTTAAGAATTAAGGAGATAAGTCTGGTTGTATGAACGCCATAAGAATTAACTTGATAAGTTCAAGAATCATTTCAGGAATGAAAGAAGAATGCAATAACCTCAATATTATTATTCTCAATGCTGGAAAACGTTCATGGCTTAATCCCTTTATATAGGAGTTGAGTTTCTCTAAAAGTAAAACAACTAATTCAGAAATTAGCAAAGTCCTCTCCTATGACAAATCAAACTCCTCTAGAATAGTCTCCTAAGACAAATCAAAATGTCTTCTAAAATAGTCTTCTATGACAAATCAAACTTAAAAAAGTTTCCCAAAATTATGAAATTGCCATGAAACGTGTATGACAAATCAATTGGAATTTTCTAGAACCTTAATCATAGTTACTAGGTTCCCTTGAATCTAAGTTGGGCTTATGCCAAACTTTCTTGTATTTGCCATCTCACCGACTTGTTGAATCATCTCATTTAACGTGTCTTTAAATCTCTTGACTCTAAATCTTGTGATTGGCCCACTTAGCAAGCTTAATGAATCACATGAATGCTGCCCTTGAGTCCCTTTAAGCCCACATGTGAATTCCCCCTCTTGCATGCTTGATTAAGCAACTTCATGTGCATCACTCTTTCTTTTTGCTGTCACTCTCCCACACAGAAGCTCCCATAGACTAATTCCACAACTCCAACTCCAATCCACCATTCTTCTTTCCCATACCATCAACACCAAAAATTTTGACTTCATAGTGGGATTCCAATTTCAATCGGGCAATCTTCCTCAAATTTTGCTGAGAAAAAACAGTCTAATAGAATATTACTTAGTTGATATCGTCATGAATTACAATTAAAAGCATGATACTTGTAGGTGAAAAAATAAAGAAACACAAAAAGCTGGAAGAGAAAAGTATGAGAACTAGAAGAAAAAATAAATCTTGTATTTGATCATTCAATAGTTGAAGACAAGCGTGAGTACTAGACCATTTATCTTGGCTACAGGGACTCGTTTAAATATACAAAACTCATCTAACTTTACTACTATGAAACAGCTGAGAATCAAAAAAATTCAAACTAAGTTATCTATGTTATCTTTGACTAGGAACCAACGGATGTTATGGATCTGGAAGTTATTTCTCCAACCAAGCTTAATCTCTTCAAAATGGGGCTGGGATTCTTTGTATTTGACTGTGATTGGATGTGTGGTTGTTGCATCTCCTTGGACTTCAGGACAGTTTGGATAGATTGGACTTAGTACTCTGTTGTCACTCAACTTGTTACCACCACTTGCTAATTGAGCACCATGAAGGAAAGTAGAGTAATCGAAAGGAGGAAACTCAGGAAATGATGGTTTTCGGTGGAGATATAAGAATGAACTAGGGAAATAGGAAGAAAGAAACAAAATAAAAATGAAAAAAATGAATTTTTTTTAATTAAAAGTATATGCAACGTGTAACAATCTTGATCGTCCACATTAACGAATGGCCAAGATTGAAGGAACATGAATCCCTAGAAACATGAGGGGATCCGCATTCGTTATTCATGGAGTATAAATAATTGAAAATATCTAAAAAAATAAAAAAAATTATTTTTTCTTTGTTTTTTATTTATTTTTGAATATCTTGTATTATGAAATTTATTGTTTATTATTTTTAAATTTTTTAAAATTATTTCTTCAAATAAAATTATAAAAAAATAAAAATAAATAAAAAAGCATACTGCTAGTAGCTTAGAAACACCTTCCCAAAAACATCGCCACCAAGTAGCCCACTCCACATGCCAAGGAACACTCTACCCAAACCTCTGCGTCACTACTCTCGTTTCCTTCCCAAATCTTATCTCCAAATCTGTCCCCAATATGATCTTCTCTCTCTGCAGCGATTCCTGCAACATCACATCGAGTTGATTCATATCCACGCTTGCCCAGAAGTGCTAAAAGAAGTATATACACACAGTAATAAGACTCAGCAAGAGATTGAAGAAGACATTGAAGAAGAGTTACAAGATGGGATTAAAGAAAAGACGAGCATCAGTGATTTAAGGCCATAGATAACCCGTGTGGATTTTGAAGAACATTTAAAATCCTCCTTAGGGAGAGGCAGAAAACGATAGAACCGAACAGGGGAAGAAAATGGGTTCAAAGAAAGAAATCCCCCAAATAGTTGCAAGCTTAATTAATATTGGTCCAGGTCTCTATGCTCATAGCGAGCTCCGTCATTGAAAAGGGGAATTGGAAGCTAGAAATTGAGAGAAAGTGAAGTAAGAAAAAAATATAAGGGAGAGAAAGGAAAGAGAGAACAAAAGGAAGAGGAAATGGGGTTTCTTTACAGAGTATTCTTCTTCTTTATACTCTTGGACTTTAGAGTAACAAGAGCAAAATTTTCTCCCTTCGTGGGTTTCCTCCATAGAACGAAAGTTGCTTCAAGTTGCTGTGAATGAGATTAGGTTCTATCTTGTGGTGGCCAAAGATGGCACTGGCAATTTCACCACCACAGGGAAAGATGTGGCTGCAGCTCCTAATGCACTTTCTTTCGCGGTTTAAACCGCGGTGATTTATCAAACCGCATCAAACCGTATTGTATTTTTTCATGTGGTACGGTCAACGATTTTTTGAAAAATCATACTGAAACAAACTGCTTACATTTCTACTAATAAGGAGTAGATAGAATTGGAGGAGTTAAGTAGCATGCTTCATTCTTTTTTAAAGGGGCAAAATTCAAAGCTCAATCAATTTTTAAGTTACCTATCCTATAACCCCAAAATGAAATTGTAGGATAACTTTTGGCATTTTAATTTTATAGTTTTTGTTTTTATCTTTATATTTTTTATATTAATTAATTATTTTTTATATTATATATTTATTTTTAAATTTATTTTTAAATTTTTTATATTTACTTATACCATTCATTTATAATTTTTCTTGTATTATTTATTTATAAGTAAAAAATTTTCAAAAAACTTTTAAAAATTCTTAAAAAATATATAATATAAAAAATAATTAATTAATAAAAAGAAAAAAGAAAAAAAAGAAAGATAAGATTGTTGAAAGTTAAACTATCACCCTAAAATGAGATTATAACTTAGACTTCTCTAAATTTTTATATAAAATAAAGTTGATTTAAGACTCATTTAAATATGTTTAAAAAAGAAATTTTTATGAAGTGCTTTAATTAGAATGAATTTTATTATAATATAAGTTATTTTATATTTAAATATAGAAATTAAAAATATTTTTAAATCAAAAAATTTATTTATATTTAAAATTATAAAAATATTTTTAATTGATAAAATTATTAAAAAATGTAAAAATATTTTTTGATATAATATTTATATAAAAAAGTATTTATTATAAATTTCAAAAATTATTTTTTATTAAAGTTAAATTCTAAATTCTAAAATAACCTTTTTCAGTTAATTTTTATTATAAATTTTAGAATTAGAATTTTATGAATTTTTAAATTATATATAGACGTATTCAGTTATATATCCACAATTTGTCTTTATTCACTATAAATATTGGATGCATTTATAATTAAAATGTATTTGAACTATATTTATGACTTACTTTTAATTAATAAATATATTTTTTAACCAATGAACGCTTAAAATAATGTATATATTATTATTAGTGGGAAGATTCTTTTATTAAAAAAGTAAATGAGATCTAACGGTGTTGCACAATCCACCACCAGTCAAGTATATGTAACAGAAGGAAGAAGCAAAAGGAAACGGAAGAAGGAAGAACGCAGTGGAATGGCAACGGCAATGGCAACAATCTTGCTAATGGAGGAAGAACGCAATGGAAGATGAACGCATGGGGAGATGCAGTGGGAGAGATGAGAGGGTCTTTGGGCTTCTTGCACATGTTGGGGGTATTTTTGTCCATCAACATGTTTCAAAATTTTTTTCTCTTTCGTTAATTTTTTCTGTGTTTTTTAAGTTCTATCCATACATCTAAATATTTTTTTATTTATTATTTTTAATTATATTTTTAAATTTTTAAGTATTGTATTTTATTTTTTATTTTTTTAAAAATAAAAAAATTGCTACATTTTTTTTTTTGAAAACTCAAACAACACTTACTTTTTTGTCAAGCTAATAGAAACGATCCTTCAATGATCAGGAATTAATAAGAGTTGTATAATAAAATATCTAATAAAAAGATCTTCGGGGGATGTGCTGTATGTGCCCCCCAGTGCCACCACCAACATCGAGCAGCAACTTCACATGTTCCTATGGATTGGACAAGCTTCGGTTGCTACAGTAATAGTACATTAAAGGTACCATCCTAGCTGCATCCAGGCAGAACTTCGTAAAAGAAGATGGAAATGGGTTTGGGGTAAAGGTATGTTGATTGAGAAGCTTCCATGCATTTGAAATCAAGTGGGCAACATGTCTCTGCTTGTCTTCAGTTGAAACGCCTGTGTTCATTCATGTAACATTCAAGGTATGACCCATCAAGACCCTCTTGATCATCACTCTATATTAGTTAAAATTATTGTCAGTAGAAATTGCATAGAAGATAGATGATGAAATGCCCCAAATAATTGAGGAGCCTTTAAATTGGATTTCTAGGGTGTCCTATGAAAAGGTTGAGGAGATTGTCTTTTGATTAGGTAAAAAGCATAACAAATGCTTTTGTTCTGCCATTAGAAGTTTCACAATTGGCAAGAGGGCCTCTAAGAAGTTCTGCCATAACAAATGCCCCAAATGCTTTTTGTTCTTTGTCAAACTGTTGTTGGAGACACAGTAAGATCCAGTTACGCATCTGGTTATGGTTAAGAGAATCAGTAGCACCCTTTCATATATATAGAGATTTGTTGTAGATATTTTTGAGTCACAAAATCCAACATCAGAGGAGTAGTGAAAAAACATGGAATTGAATATATATATATATATATATATATATATATATATACACACGTGAGAGGTGAAGCTTTTTTTCTATTTCTTATGCTTTTCTATCTACTTCTTCAATCTAGCAAGCTCATAGAAACCTATTCAATTTGCAAGGCTTACACTATGTTTGGATTCTTGAATTAGGCAAATGATATTTTGAAAATAAATTTCGTTCCATGTTTACTTAGAAAAGTTCATAAAGCTATAAATAACTATAAAGAAAGAGTTAGTTTTCCAAATTCCAACCACTTTACCTTCGCTCCTTCTAAATCATCACAAAGGCGAAGAATTTTGCCTACTGAAGATGCAATACTTGGAATTTCATCCATAATAGCAGTAGTTTCTTTTGTTATACTCTGATCCAAGAGGAAGAATGCATGTAAAAACACCACATGCACTCCTCATGTACTGACAATTCCATTCTTTAAGTACTCATCTGCCTTTGGCAGATGACCATAATTCAACCATTGTGCTTCTACTAAGAACGATTTCAGCAATGCTGCCCACTGTTTCGTGCAAAATTGTGGTTAGACTTAGAGTAATATGGTAATTTCAAGGAAACCTATATTGTACACAGTAAATGAATGAATTTGACTCTTCATTGATTTCTTTAGGGTATTTATAGGGTTCAATCCATGCTTTTCATGGACTTTGCTGGCCAATGACACAATTTCTGTTTTTATTTGAATACCTTAACTATGAGGATTGATCTTCAATATATAGATAAAATATCCTTAATTACAGCTTATAATTACAGCCTAGAATCTTTCCTAATTATAGCAACATAACAACCCTATAATTATAATTAAATTAGCCTAATTACAGGAAACATAATGATCCTAATTACGGGGACATAATTACAAAGCTAACTGTACAAGGTAGCATATAGACTAACACAATTCATTGGTAATGTCCTAAAGAACATTGAAACAAATTTTCATGTAGTTTGGTAGTTGCTCGGCGGCCTGGAATTCCCATATGCATCCAGAGAGTTATTTTCAGCATATTGGAATGGAATAGGAAGAAAATGGCGGCATATATGTACTTTGCTTTTTGTTTGGTGTAGATGTATATATAGATATTTGAATATCGATTAACAGCATTTGTAAAGAGAGTGAGCTCTTCTAATGTACCATAAACATCAAAAATGTCATCAATTATGTAAACAAGAACGAGAGCCACAAGTGTGGTGAGCACAGTTCTTTGCTCAGAAAATTGTTGATCTGTGAGGCATGCCATTGGCCAAACATACAGATGCAAATTAGGTGACTTCTTGCCAACGTGTACCTACAACTCTGCACACTTAACTGACTTGCTGACATGTTATTTTCCTTTATGCACCTGTTTTCTTTTTATTGTGGTTTGCCTGTAGTAGTATTGTCATTTTCATTTTAGTATTTATTTCTTAGCCGTGTTGGGTTGAAAGATAAAATGCTTTATCTGAGAAGTTTAGGGTTCATTCCCAAGCAGTGAGACTCTGCAATATTTTCCCTAAGACTATTGGTGTGAAGCCTTTGTCCTAGGATCTCTTGGTGTGAGGCTATCCTTTTGCTGTAATGTTATCGTGACTCTGTTTTTAATATTAATTCTGTTTCATCTCCATTGTTATTTCTTTGGTTTATACCTCTGCATTTCATCTGATCTTTTAACCTCTCAGAAGATCATCAAACTTGGTATCAGAGCTCAACTCGAGTTTGACAATGCCACTCACCCACTGAGGAAGTTCAATACCACATGACCGTGACCTCACAGAGAACTCAGAGAATCCTCCAGATCTCTAACAATAGATAACTCAACTTGCTGCGGTTATCGCACAAATGAACCAATGCTTGACTGCTATCACAGAACAACGAAATAGTGAAGAGATGCAGCCACCAGATCGAGGGAGAGGTACTACCTATGAAGGAGAATCTGTGAGGGAAGGGGAACTCAGGGGATAGGGATCACGGTGAGAAAAAGGAGGGACGTCCAGACCTCCAGGGGGTTATAGAATGGGGCAAGTGCCTACGGATGACATTACCAGGCACTTAAAGATTGAAGTGTCAGACTTTAATGGTAGGATGGACCCCGTTGCTTTTGAAGATTGGTTGGTCGCCTTGGAGGATTACTTTGAATGGTTTGCCATTCCCGATGACAAAAAGGTAAGATATGTGAGACTGAAATTGAAAGGACCAGCTCGAGCATGGTGGGGTAATGTGGAAGAGCCCTTGAGCCAAAACAAACGAGTGGTCATATCAGATTGGGAGGAGATGAAAGAAAGGTTGAAAGAAAAATACCTTCCTTTAGATCGCGAACAGGTTCTATTCGAATAGATGCTGCTACTCCCCCAAGGCAGCCTCACTGTAGATCAGTATACAGATAAGTATCATGAACTCACAGTTAGGAGAAGAGTGGTAGAGATAGACCCTCAAGCCATTACATACTTCTGCACGGGTCTTTATCCAGAAATTTGTAAGGAGATGGTAATAGCTAGATTGTTGAGTGTTGAAGAGGCTTACCAGATAGCCTTGCAGCTTGAAAGACAAGGACCCCAATATATTGATAAGCGACACCTAGCAAGTGAAATTAGACTAGCCAGCACACCACCTTCTATTTTTTCGCAGGCAGCATACCACAAGACTATGAATGCTAGTGAACCCAAGAACAAGGGAGATGGTCCTCAATGTTACAAGTGCAAAAACTATGGACATTACGCATTGGTGTGTCCCACAAAAGACAAAAAAATTACATATGTATGCGAAACTGACCTATTCCCTGTGGAGCTGGTTAAAGAGGAAGGTATAGAGGAGAACACAATACCAGAGGAAGATCACGTGGGAGCTATAGATTTACCCAGTTGTTTGGTACATAAAGTCTTGACTAGGATAAAGAAGGAGGACAGGCACGAAGGAGACTCTTCCATGAGAACCAAAATATTCCACACTCAGATGGAGAATGGAGGAAAAGCAATGAATGTCATTATAGATACGGGGAGTAGCATGAATGTGATTTCTGAGCTCGCAGTGTACGGCTGGGTATAAAAACAACGAAGCATCCTTAACCATACCGAGTAAGCTGGGTAGATGAGAGCAAATCTGTACCTGTGAAACGGCAATGTCTTGTAAAATTCCCTATGGGGAAGGGATACTCTGATGAAGCTTGGTGCGATGTCATTCCAATGATAGTGTGTCACCTACTCCTCGGGCGACCATGGCTCTACAATCGCAGTGTGCGCTACGATGGGCGTGCTAATACATATTCATTCTTATTTAATAGGAGGAAATTGATTCTCGATCCATTACCTATTGATGGATTCGAACAAGAAAGTGCTAAGTCCCTATTGTCTATGAGACCATTCCTCAAATCCATGCAAAAACATCAATGGGTCATCATGGTAGTTCAACAAGAAAATAGAACAATGGAGAGTGGTGCTCCCCGGGCACTTCAACCAATTCTGGAAGAATTTGCTGACATCATGCCAACCGAGGTACCAAAGCAACTACCGCCTCTGCATGGTATACAGCATGCCATTGATCTTACTCCAGGAGCTACCCTACCAAATCTCCCTCACTACAGAATGTCTCCAACTGAGCATGAGGAGCTCACCAAACAACTTCAATAACTCTTGGATTGTGGATATATTCGGGAGAGTATTAGTCCCTGCTCTGTCCCTGTGCTACTCACACCTAAGAAGAATGGCTCATGGCGCATGTGTGTGGATAGCAGAGCAATCAACAAAATAACTGTGAGGTATCGATTCCCTATTCCTAGACTAGAGGACATGCTAGATTTTCTCAATGGTGGCTCAATATTTACCAAGCTGAATTTACGTTTAACAACTCAGTTAACCGTACAACAGGGCACACATCTTTTGAGCTGGTTTATGGGACTAAGCCCATTACTCCAATTGATCTCAACCCCTTACGCTTGCCTCAACGGGCTAGTGTGGCTGCCATTGATTTTGCATCACATATTCAGACCTTCCATGAAGAAGTTCGCTAATAACATTACTGATGCTTATTCCTGTGCAGCTAATAAGGGACGCAAAGATAGACAATTTGAGGAAGGTGACTTGGTTCTAATTCGGCTGAGACCAGAACGTTTTCCACTAGGCAGTTTTTCTAAATTGCACACTCATAGAGCTGTACCGTTTAAAATAATAAAGAAATTGGGCACTAATGCATATGTAATTGACTTTCCTCTAGCTTTGGCATTAGTCCCATATTTAATGTTGAAGATATCACTGAGTACAAGGGTGAGGACATAGAATTCAGGAGCATAAATGTTCATGAACCTTCCTCGGCCACATGTCCTCATGTGCTCGCAAGAACACCTCGATGCGAAGGGATTGGTGACATAGTTGATCACCAACATGTCTCCATAAGGAGGGGGCTATTACAAGTTTCTTGTGTATTGGAAGGACATACCTTCTTCCGATGATGTATGGTTACAATTTAGTGAAGTCCAAGGTCTCAATCCAGGCCTTCTCGACACCTACATCCAACAACATTTGCCGAAGTCAAGTGCTCTCAGAGAGGGTGGCATTGATGCAAATCAGGTGACTTCTTGCCAACGTGTACGTACAACTCAGCACACTTAACTGACTTGCTAACATGATATTTTCCTTTATGCACCTGTTTTTTTTTTATTATGGTTTGCCTGTAGTATTGTTGTCATTTTTAGTATTTATTTCTTAGCCATGTTGGATTGAAAGATAGAATGCTTTATCTAAGAAGTTTAGGGTTAATTCCCAAGCAGTGAGACTCTGCAATCGTTTCCCTAAGACTATTGGTGTGAGGCTTTTGTCCTAGGATTTGTTAGTGTGAGGCCATCTTTTTGCTGTAATGTTATCGTGACTCTGTTATTAATATTAATTCTATTTCATCTCCATTGTTATTTCTCTGGTTTATACCTCTGCGTTTCATATGATCTTTTAACCTCTCGGAAGATCATCACATACCATTTAATAGGCATCACACCTAGAAAACATCATCTCCTTGGCCATTGGAAGGTCTTTGCACCATCTGTGAAATCGTATCTTAGTGATTAATAATATCTGAGTAATTAACATTAATCAGCATATAGTGTTCAGAAATGTAAAGAAACTTACTTGGAAACATCATTGATTTCATTCTAGTTCATGCACTTAATTATGCAAGAATTGATTTCAGCAAGTTCTTCTAAATTGGTCCATCCATTTCTCACTGGGAAATCACTTAAGAAAATGCTTTTGTCTATGAACCTTGACAAGATATTGTGAAATAGATGTTGAAGAGTGTTTGCAACAACTATAGCTTCATTATGGTCTTGATGTCTTGACAACTAGGCTTCAAGAAGATGGCAGCTGAGGTATCCTCCATGATTAAGAGTATCTTCTCCTTCTATACTTAATTATTATGCTTCATACAGGGCAACGAGCCCTTTTATATCTTCACTAAATTTTTCTTTAGCTTTCCCTAATTACTTTTAAAGCTGTCAAATACATCTATACACCGTATTCCTTATGACTAATAATTAGTAAGCTTAGGTAGCTATGCACAGTTTATTCATCACGTGAGTATATACATATATATGTCATGTAGGGACAAGCGGAGATCTAAAATTGAATCATTGGGGGAACTGGGAACAAGAACAGTAAAGAAAAAAAATTGAGAATATGAAAGTTTAGTTCATACATACATCTATGCTATATTTAAATTGAGCACTTTCTATTTTTTCTCTTTTTTTCATATCATATAATTCTTATTAGTTGAAAAAAAATCTACTTTTTCTTAAAAAGATTTGTGCTCTTATGTTTTATAAAATAAAAATAATATGGGAGAAGATATGTTAAAACATATGTAAATATTGAAATCAAAATAGGGTTAGGGATAGGAACTGATAAACCCCTAGTCAACCTAAAATATTCTAGAAAGGCTAGGGGCATAAAGGAAACTAACACTTAAGGCACGTGGCATAATTGTAGTGGGGATACCAGGCTGGTTATTAGGTGGTGTTTGGTAACAGGAATGTTTGATGCCTAGGAAAGTTGAGTTTCTTGGGAATCCTATTCCTGGGAATGTGATTCTAGGAAAGTTTATAAAATGTGTTTGGTATGCACTTCACTTTCTTAGGAAATTATGATGCATTGCTAGGAAAATTTAATTCCTATGTTTGGTTGAAGTAGCAGATTCCAGGAATATAACCAAGTTTTCCAGAAATGCCCTTTTGTTGAATTAAATAGTAATTAAAGTAAATAACATATATACTTTGATAATACAAATAATATAAATACTTTTATTATTAAAAAATTTATCCAATAATGATTTTTTTTATTTTCACATTAAATACTTTTATCATTATTAAACATGTTAATAATACAATACAATAAAAAGAAGTCCA
>JASKGM010078249.1:0-15035 GCA_034509205.1 Ceratonia siliqua
CTTATTATAATAAGAGTATTCTTTCTAGAAAGACAACGGATGTTAGTATATTATAATTGATCCCATAACATAAGAGTATTCTTTCTCTTATATTTTTTTATTGGATCGCCATAGATTAATGTTATATTCGTTTACTAATCGTGCTTGTAGCTATCCCATTTCGTAATGGCTAACGTCAAAATTGGCTGCTTTATACCGAAGTCAAAAAAATGAAATAAAAAGATAGAAAAATCAACTGTGGGAGGTTTTATCAATGAATTATGAAACACGATTTTGACTCCAATTCACTTCAGTTTTAGTATTTAAGTGAACTTGGTTAGGGTGGGAACTGGGAAGCATCCAACTAAAACCATTCAGAATTTGATCACTGCTCTGCACAAACCCTCTGCTTGTTTTTACCTGAATCTTGTCTTCAATGGCTGACAAAAGCAAGATCCTGATCCTGGGAAGCACGGGATACATCGGAAAACATATAGTTCAGGCCAGTGCAAAAGCAGGACACCCCACGTTTGTGTTAGTGAGGGAGAGCACCCTCTCCAATCCTGACAAGTCAAAGCTCGTTGATAGCTTCAAGAGCTCTGGAGTCACTGTGCTCTATGTCTGTGCCTCTCAAACTTCCATCACTGAGTTATTTTTGCCAAAGTAATATTATCAGATCAAGTGTTCTAATCTCTCTCTCTGCCTCTCTGTTCCTATAGGGTGATCTCTATGATCATGAAAGTCTGGTTAAGGCAATCAAGCAAGTTGATGTTGTGATCTCTGCAGTAGGTAGTTTTCAGGTGGCTGATCAGGGCAACATCCTAGCTGCAATCAAAGAAGCTGGAAATAAAATCAAGGTAAACCCTCTTCAGATGATCACTAATTCAAAAATCACTTTTGTACTGTTTCATCTACGGTGGTTGAATTTCTTATATAATGGGGGTAATTTTATATGCAAGCAAGCAGAGGTTCTTCCCCTCAGAGTTCGGGCTAGATGTTGATAATCACCATGTAGTTGAACCAGCTGGTAGCGGTTTGGACATCAAAAAGCAATTCCGCAGAACAGTTGAGGCTTCAGGCATTCCCTATACTTTTTTCCCAACCAATGCCTTTGCTGGGTATTTCTTGCCAACTTTAGGACAGCAAAATGTGAAAGCTCCTCCCCGGGATAAGGTTGTGATTCCAGGAGATGGAAATGTCAAAGGTAACAGCGCAAGAAATCATTTGCGAACAGTTATATGTTATCAAGTACACGTAAATGTAATCCAGTCAGCTCAACTAAGTTGTAGTTTGTTTTCTGTGTTTCAGCAATATTTTCGACCGAGGAAGACATAGGGACATACACAATCAAAGCAGTGGAGGACCCAAGAACCTTGAACAAAATCCTCTACCTAAGACCCTCTGCTAACACATTGACCTTCCACGAGCTCGTCGCCTTGTGGGAGAAGAAGATTGGCAAGACTCTTGAAAAGAGTTACTTCACAGAGGAGCAAATTCTTAAGAGCATCCCAGGTCAGTAATATATAAAAAAATTAGGCATATTTTGTTCTTGGTAAGGGAGATTAAAGCTCTGTGTGTATTTTGTGTTTGTACAGAGAGTCCTATGCCTTTGAACTTCCTGTTGGCGGTATGCCACTCCATGTATGTGAAGGGAGACTGCACTAACTTTGAGATCGATCCTTCAGTAGGCGTGGAGGCTACTGAGCTTTACCCAGGAGTGAAATACACCACTGTGGACCAGTATTTGAACACCTTTCTGTGAGATGTGGGGGCATTGCGTTTTATAAGGCTTTCTTTAATAAGACCAAGGCCTCACTTGTGGAATTGGCCTTCACTATGCGCCCTTTTATTGTATTACCTTCATAAGGATTTCATATTTTGTACTCGTAATTTTGCTTCCCATATCAGTATGATACAGTAATGCGTTGCTTGTTATGTTCATTCAGGCAGCCTTGTCTTCGTAAACAACGGAGCTTTCTGAAATGATTTGATTTTGATGCCTAGCACCCACTTAATACGACTTTAACGGTCACAATATTCAGATACAAAAATTCAAAGCTTAGATTTGATTTGACATTTTAACTAATATTATCTCCGTAATCAACGTTTGACTTAACGGTACTCCAAACAAAGCCTTGGTAAAATCGATAAAAAAAAAATATTGCATTAGTGGAAGTCCTTGTCCGAAATGATCATCTACACAAGCGAGCACCTACTGCTAATATAAAAGAAAGAGTAAATTGACTTAATTTTACAACTTTTCACTTTATTATAAAAATGTATACAAATTTTTTTATAAATTAAAAATAAATTATAATAAAGTTTAATTTTTTAATTCACGTTAGAATTAATTATTATTTTTTTGATAAATTTTTTTATATAATATAATTAAAATATTATTAATTTTATATAATATGATTCAAATATTTTTTAATTATTTTTTTAAAAATATAATTACTTAAAATTTTTTAAATATTATTATTTAAAAAAATTTATTTTAAAAATATTATAACTTAAAAAAATATCTTTTTTGTTTTAATAGTATAATTACTTAAACAAATTGTGTTTGCTTGTTTTAAAAGTATCATTATTTGAAAAACAAAATTTGTGTTTAAAAATATCATAACTTAAAAATATTTTTTATTTTAAAAATATTATTAACTAAAAGTTTTAATTTTTTTGTTTGAAAAATATAATTACTTAAATTTTTTTATTTTAAAAAATAATTAATTACAATTTTTTTCTGATTTAACATATCAATATTAAAAGAAGATTATTTTATTTTATTTTTAAAATATCATATTTAAAAAAATATTTTTTTAAATATTATTACTTAAAAAAATTTATTTTAAAATTATTATTATTTAAAATTATTTATTATTTATTATCTGAGTATTTGAAGTAAGAATAATTTTATTTTTTTATTTTTTAAATAAATTTAAATAAAATATTTTAAACAAAAATTAAGTAAAATTATATATAAATTTTTAAAATAAAAGAAAATTAAGCGATCTTTCCAGGAGGTGGGGGAGACAGTATTTTATTCAAAAGAAATCAAAGACTTGATTGTACTCTCCGAAGTTGACTGATTCTTCCTCTTTCTAGAGAGGCAATAAAATTGACTTGTTATAGAACATGACTTTTTAGAAATTTGATTCCCACAATTATAAAAGTAAGTTGGCTGGTTTTTTCCTTAGTCAGAAAATTTTGATTCTTTTAATAAAATATTTAGACCCTTATGTTACGTAGAGTTGTCACTGATGGATCAATTCTTAAATATTAAAGATCCAATGTATAGATAATTATATTTAGCCAACTATATGTTAAGTATGATATCAGAAATTATTTAAGTATAATTCAATTTGGACATTGAATATACGAATCCCATTATATTAATATTTTTTTAACTAATGATCTCATTCTATTAACCTAGTTCATAAACTCAATATTCATCATAGTTTACAAAAATCTCTCATAATATTAATTAATGCCAAAAAAATAATTACTCAGAGCAGAATAATATGTAACAGTTACTTAAAAAGAGAAACAAGAGCAAACCATTTTTTTTTATACTTATTAATAATAGAAATACAAGCATTAGGTGTGTTTTTTTTTTTTTTTGTTATTGCGGTAAAGCAACTTTGTAGGCTCTACTATTCCACTTTTTTTGTCCAGTCAAAATATACCATCAAAAAGAAGGAATTATCCAATTATAAGTACGTGATTGCTAAGCTAAGTATTTTTGTTTACTATTTTTTATAATTTTTATTTTAAAAAATAATTTAGAAGAATTTAAAAAAATAAAAGAATTTTTTCTTTTTCTTTTTTACTTATTTATTTATTTTTAAATATTTGTATTATGAAATTTTTTTAAATTCTTTTAAGTATTTTTGAAAATAAATTATAAAAATAATGAAATGCTAACTCCAAGCTTGGAGTAGCTTACCCTTTTCTCTCTCTCTCTCTCTCTCTCTCTCTCTCTCTCTCTCTCTCTCTCTCTCTCTCTATATATATATATATATATATATATATATATATATATCATAAGGGAGACTATCATACCATTCCCCATAACCTAGACTCCTACAATTTTTTTGTGGCACAAGTCTTTTTTTGTTTGTTTGTATTATTTATTCATTTACTATTTATTGTATTTTAAAATTTATTTTTATTTTAAACTTTATTTTTTAATAAAATATTTTGTTATTATTTTTTAAACTTAAAATTCATTTTTTATTATTAAAAATATTATATATATATATATATACACTCCACTATTTGGGAGGTTAAGGAGTAAGGCCCATATCATAATCAAACAAAACTCCGTGATACTAGGAGGACAGCACATGTGATTCATCTCTTTAAAAAATTTAAGGATGGAAGTCTCAATTATGAGTTCATATTTTCCCATTAAAAAATAAAAAATAAGAAAAAAATGATGATGCTCCTCACGTTCTCCGTTCTCGTAGCAAGTTTCATAGAACTGAAGAGGCGTGAGGACGGTCTTTTTTTTCACTTATTTTGTTATTTTTAATTTATTAGGATTATTTATTTGGACATAAATAATTACAATAATTTTGACCAAAAAAATGCCCAAGCAGCAAAAAAATTAGCGCCTTCCATACCTTGCCCCATACGCATGTGACGGATACGGAAGATGACAGGTCGACCAGATAAGACGTAACTTTGACTTCCATTCATCGTAATGGATTTTAAGCGAACTTGACTGTCTCGGCAATTGCCCAACCAATTCCATCCCTCTTCTCTGCACAAATCCAGTTCTTGTTCATACTCATACTTTTACAAGTTTCTCTAATGGCTGAGAAAAGCAAAATCCTAATCATCGGAGCCACAGGATACATTGGAAAGTTCATAGTCGAGGCAAGCGCCAAAGCAGGACACCCCACGTTTGCGTTGGTCAGGGAGAGCACGGTCTCTAATCCTGACAAGTCAAAGCTGATTGAGAGCTTCAGGAGCTCTGGAGTTACTCTGCTCTATGTCTGTGAACAATTTCTACCTTATTTTTGCAGAACTAACTTCAAACTTATTACTTTTCTGATCTCTGTCTCTCTTTGTGTCCCTGTAGGGTGATCTGAGTGATTATGAAAGTCTGGTTAAGGCAATCAAGCAGGTTGATGTTGTAATCTCTGGAGTAGGGGGACAACAGGTGGCTGATCAGGTGAAGGTCATTGCTGCTATAAAAGAAGCTGGAAATATCAAGGTGCTTAAGCACTTCTCACTGAATAACTTATTGAAATGCTTTTCTGTTGAGTCAAAATGAATGAAGTGGTTACAAAAATTGATTATTTTTCCTGCAACCAGAGGTTCCTGCCATCAGAATTTGGGCTGGATGTGGACCGTCACAGTGCAGTTGAGCCAGCTGCTAGCTTTTTCGAGAGAAAAGTGAAAATTCGAAGAGCAGTTGAAGCTGAAGGGATTCCCTTCACATATATCGCTTCCTTTGCCTTTGCTGACTACTTCTTACCTACTTTTGGACAGCCAAATGCCACAGCTCCTCCTCGGGACAAGGTTCTCATTCTAGGAGATGGAAATGTCAAAGGTAGAAGCACAACAAATCTTTCTACAAAAAGCTGTTCCTTTTTATCTAAAATTGGGAATCTATCAGATTAATTCGTCGTTTGAGTTCCTTGTTTCAGGATCTTATGTCACCGAGGAGGATGTAGGGACATATACCATCAAAGCAGTGGACGACCCAAGAACCTTAAACAAAGTCCTCTACCTAAGACCCCCTGCTAATATATTGAGCTTCAACGAGCTTATCTCCTTGTGGGAGAATAAGATTGGCAACACGCTTGAGAAAATCTACGTTCCAGAGGATCAAATTCTCAAGAACATCTCGGGTAAGATTAAAAGCACTTCTTGTTGAGATTTGAGACTTAGCCACTGACAATTTCAAACTAGGAAAAATCTCAAGTCCCCATCACTAAGTCAACGCTTCATATGTGGTTGAACTTGTTTATTAAGTTTATTAATTCAACAATGTAATGATGACGTTGACGCACTAGTAAACAGATATACTAATATTCAAACATGGAAATTTACCCATCTATGATCTATCCCCATTTTGTGAGCCAGAGAAACTAACATACAGCTTAGAAGTTGAAAAAATCGCTCATGAATCACCACGAAATTGGTAAATTCTTAGTGTAGCATCCCGAATTGTTATTAATTTATTATTGTTAGTATTATTATTATAGTTTCGCATCAATAAAACGAAATTAAGCTTCTCTTGACTTCTGGTGTTTTATTTTGCGTTTCTGCAGAGTCTCCTTTCCCCCAGAACTTCATCTTGGCGTTAAGCCACTCAATGCTGGTAAAGGGAGATGGTACGAACTTTGAGGTTGACCCTTCTTTTGGCGTGGAGGCTCCTGAACTTTATCCTGAGGTGAAATACACCAGCATCGATCAGTATTTGAATAAGTTTGTCTAAAATCTGGGGAAGGCGTTATTGGCAATCTATGCAGTTGTTAATGTTGACGTGACTAGTTGTCACGGAGGTGCTACTGTTTAATTAATTGCTAGTTACCTTTAGGAGCCAAAATGGCTCAAAGTATGCTTTCTCTTCCTGATGTCATGATTGATATTTTGTGGTTTGAATTTTATGCGGTATGTAATATATAAGCCCCATGTACTGTTGAAGCATATATATCAAATAACTCTTCTCTCATTCATTCTCTTGGGTGCGCTTCTATATTCTTCTTAAAACCTTAAATTACTACTTAAAATCTCTCTTTAATCTAAGCACACAAGTGGTATAAAAGCCTTTCCTCCCTTGACCCTGCGAAGGTTACTGTTCATTCAACATTCTCAACTTGTTATAGCTTCATTTAGTCTCCCTCTATTACCCGTCTTCAATGGCCAAAATTATGCCATGTAGAGTATAAAAATGAAAGCTTATTTGAGTGCTTGTACACTCTAGAAAGTGGTGGATGCTAGTTATGTACCTACACCATTGCCCAATAACCCCACACTCGCTCAAATGAAGAAACATGAGGAGGATGTTGCAAAACTTGGCAAAGCTCTCACCATTCTGTACTTGACAGTGAATGAGGAGGTCTTCATTCGAATTATGGCTTGTGAGTCTGCTAAAGAAACCTGAGATAAGCTTAAAGATGAGTTCCAAGATAGTGTGAGGACAAGGAGAACGCAAGTTCTCAACCTAAGAAGGAAGTTTGAAGCTTTGAGAATGAAGAAAACAGGAGCTGTTAAGGAGTTTGTTGATAGACTGATGAAAGTGGTGAACCAAATTAGGCTATTGAGGGAAGAGTTAAATGATAAAAGAGTAGTAGAGAAGGTGTTGGTAAGCCTTCCAGAAAGATTTGAGGCTAAAATTTCTTCTTAGGTGGATTCTAAGGATTTTTCAGAGATCACACTCTTTGAGTTGGTAAATGCTCTATAAGCAACTAAGCAAATGAGGTCATTGGGGATAGAAGAGAGTCAAGAAGGTGCCTTTGTGGCTAAGAACAAAGGAAAGACTCCTAATACAGTGAGCAAGAAGCAGGGTGCATTGAAGAAGAAGAAAAATTAGAAGGAAGAAGAAAGTAAGAATGGTTGAGAAAAAAGGCAATGAAAAATTCTTACCCTGTCCAAATTACAATAAGACCAATCACTTACCCAAAAATTACTGGCTTAAGCCTGATATCCAGTGCAGGCATTGTAAGCAATTTGGGCATATTGAGAAGGTCTGTAAGGTGAAAAAAGACTAACAAAACCAACAGGTACAAGTTGTTAAAGAGCAAGTGGAGCAGGAGGAAGATCTCTTTATTGCTATTTATTGTGCAACAGAGAATTCTAAGGATTTGTGGCTAATTGATAATGGGTGTACCCACCACATGACACATGATGAATTGTAGTTCCAACAACTAGATAAGACATACAGTTCAAGTGTTCGAGTAGGCAATGGAGAGAGTGTCAAAGTTGAAGGAAGAAGAGTTGTAGCAGTAGATACTCCAAAAGGTATAAAATTGATCTCCAATGTCCTTTTTGTTCCAAATATCATCCATAATCTGCTAAGTGTCAGTCAAAAGCTTAAGAAGAATTATATACTTCATTTTAAAAATAAATCCTGCACTATATTGGATGCAAATGGTGATGAATTGATATATGTTAGAATGAAAAACAAAAGTTTTTCTGTTGATTGGAACTAATCTGAAAGTTATGCCTTTACTACCTCAATAGATGATTATTTGTTATGGCATCAAAGATTAGGTCATTTTAATTATATGGCTTTGAAGAACCTAAGCAAAACAAATTATGTGATAAGTATGCCTTCTGTTAGAATATAACCTACAATATGTGAAACTTGTTAAGTGGGGAAGCAAACCAGGCTGCTATTTCCAAATAACCTTACTTGGAAGGCTTCTAAAAAATTAAAATTAGTCCATACGGATGTGTATGGACCCATGAGAATTGAATCACTCAATAGAAGCAAGTATTTCATCTTGTTCATTTATGATTACAGCAGGATGTGTTGTGTGTACTTCATGAAGCAGAAGTCAGAGGTTATGTCTATATTATATAAATTTAAAACCTAAACTGACAATGGATTTGAGTACTCCTATGATCAATTTAATTTGTTTTGTGAAAAAAAATGTAAGCATCATCAATTTACAACATACACTCCAGAGCAGAATGGTGTGTGTGAGAGAAAAAACAGGGCAGTAATGAGCATGGCCAGGTGCTTATTACTAGAAAAGAAGCTCCCTAAGTTGTTCTGGGCTGAAACAGTTAATATTGCTGTATATTTACAAAACAAGCTTCCTACAAAAGCCTTAAAAATGAAAACTCCCCATGAAGTATGGATTGGAGAGGTGCCTTCAATTCATCACCTTAGAGTTTTTGGCAATATTTGCTATGTTTCTAGACCAACTGTTAAAATAGATAAACTCGATCCAAGGGCTAAAGTATGAGTGTTTGTTGGTTATAGCAATAAAATCAAGGGCTACAAAGTCTATAATGTAAGTATTGGCAAAGTAAATGTGAGCAAAGATGTCATTTTTAATCAAAATGCCTCCTGGGATTAGGAAAAGAACGAAATTCATGAATTGAAGAATGGTGAACTTATAAAAGAATTAAATCAATTGCCAAATGAAGAAGAAGAAATGGGAGATGAAGTGGATCATGTACCTGTAAGGGGCACCAGTTCTCTCAGTAATGTGTATGAGAGGTGTAATCTGGGGCTTATGGAACCATCATGTTTTGAGGAGGCTGTGAAAAATGATAATTAGAGAACAACTATAGAAGTGGAGATAAAAATGATTGAAAAAAAATAAAATATGGGAATTAGTTAAAAGACCACCAAACAAGAATATAATTGATGTTAGGTGGGTTTACAAAACCAAGTTTAATATAAATGGCTTAATTAATAAATTTAAAGCAAGGTTAGTGGTGAAAGGATATACTCAACAACAAGGTGTGGATTTTTTTGATACTTATGCTTCTATTGCTAGATTTGACACCATAAGGCTTCTCTTAACCTTGGCTACACAAAATAGTTAGGGAATATTCCATTTAGATGTAAAGTCTGCTTTTTTGAATGGTTATTTATAAGAGGATATTTTTATTGAACAACCCTCTAGTTTTGAGAGAAAATGTGAAAAAGACAAAGTGTTTTTGCTAAAAAAAAAATTCTATTTATGGTTTGAAGCAAGCCCCAAGGACTTGGTATAGTAAGATAGATGACCATTTAAGAAGCTTGGAATTTAAAAGAAGCCCTAATGAGGTAACTCTGTATGTGCAGCAGACTGAAGAGAAGTTGTTGATAATTTCCTTATATGTGGATGATTTGTTGCTGACTGGTAATGATGATAATCTAATAAAAAAATTTAAACAAGAAATGTAAAAGGAGTTTGAAATGGCAGATCTGGGGGAGATGAGTCATTTTCTTGGATTGGAAGTACATCAATCCAGAAAAGGAATTTTTATAAATTAGAAAAGCTTTACCAATGAACTCTTGAAAAGACTTTGCATGGAGAACTCCAAACCAGCAGAGACACCTCAATGCAGAATACAAAATTGATGAAGGAAGATGGTGCAAGGAAAATAAATCCTAAAACTTATAGAAGTTTAATTGGATGCTTACTCTATATCACCTATTCTAGATCAGATATCATGTTTGCTACTAGTCTGTTATCCAGATTTATGCATTCACTAAGTGAATTGCATTTTAAGGCAGCTAAAAGGTCTTTAAGGTATGTGAAAGGAACTATTGACCATGGAATTATGTATGAAGCTGAAATAATGTGTCAATTACTTGGCTATGCAGATAGTGACTAGGGAGAATCCATTGATAATATGAAAAGTACCTCTGGGTATATGTCTAGTCTTGGATCAGGGGCTATATGTTGGAATTCAAAAAAATAGGATGTGATGGAATAATCTACTACTAAAGCAGAATATATTTTTGCTGCAGCAGTCAATCAAGCCATATGGCTTAAGAAAATTCTCCAGGATTTAGGACAAGTGCAGAAGGAAGCTACTGTCATTTTGGTTGATAATTACTCTGCTATAGCAATGGCCAAAAATCCAGTACATCATGGAAGAACCAAGCATATCAAGATCAAGTATCACTTTGTTAGAGATGTTGAAGCAGAGAAGGAAGTTAGTTTATTACACTGCCCTACTGAGACTAAGCTGCTGATATACTGACTAAAGCCTTGTCCAATATTAGATTTGAAGACTTGAAGAACAAGTTTGGATTATGCAAACAACCAGTCAAGGAGGAATGTTAATGCTTAGGTGACTAGTTGTCAAGGAAGTACTACTGTTTAGTTAATTGCTAGTTACCTTTAGGAGCCAAAATGTTGTGTTTAAACTTTATGTTTTGGCTCTAAGTATGCTTTCTCTTTCTGATGTCATGATAGATATTTTGTGGTTTAAATTTTATGCTGTATGTAACATATAAGCCCCATGTACTGTTGAAGCATATATATCATATAACTCTTCTCTCATTCATTCTCTCGGGTCCTCATCTATATTCTTCCAAAAACCTTAAACTACTACTCCAAATCTCTCCTTTCTTGTTTGATCTAAGCTCACAGCAGTCCACTGCTTCCCTCAAGTCAATAAGAGTAAAGCCTCATTTGTGGAATTGGCCTAAACTCTGATATTACTATTAGTCACGTGTGCTTATATTTTGACGTCAATAAAATCCTTCGATGTTGTACTTTGTTATTTGCTTGTCAATGTGTTGTTAAAAAAAGCATACTTCAAAAAGTATATGCAATTTCTCTGTCTTCAATGAAACTGACGTTACATTACAATTTTATCTCAAGCAAACGTTGAGGCTTTCCAAAACTCCTTTTTAGTAAACTTCATAGAAGCCCTCGTAATTTATCGGCTTAAATTAGGGGGTTAGTCCCCTACAGCCCATTGTGTGGGGGGTAGGGGTGTTTTGTTTTTTTTTTTAATGTTTTTTTAAATTTTTTTACTTTTTAAAATTAATTAAATATTTTTTATATCATGAATTTTTTTCAAAAATTTTTGATATGTCTTTATATTTTTTGTAGAATTTTTTAAGTTATAAATGAATAGCAAAAGGAATGTAAAAAAATTTAAGAAAATGTAAAAACATTTTAAAAAATTCTGAAAAAAATACATGAGATAAAAAATACTTAATTAATTTTAAAAAGTAAAAAAATTAAAAAAAAAAAGGGGGGAACGGTAGCTTAAGCCTTGTTTGTTTGGATTTATTCTGAGAATAAGTTACTTTTTTTCAAAAAATAATACATTCTAATAAAAATATACATGTTTATTCGGGCTTATAGAAAATGGATAAGTTAATGAAAATGGAGAAAATCTCTTATAAGGAAAAGTTAAAATTTTTAACTTGCACTGATAAGAAAAAAAATAAGAAAAGCGAGAAACATTCATTTTAAAAATTATTCATCCTACTTCAAAAATCTTTCTAAATTATTGCATCTAAATATAAAATAATTTTTTCTTAAAAAAAATTATTCTTCTTATAAAAAAAAATATTTTTTCTAATAACTTTCAAACAAACAACTGTCCCCTTAAATTATAGTAGAAACAGAGCCGAAGGCAGCATCGTTGACTATACTAGGAAGACAAAAGTTATTAAAGCTTGCGACGACTTTAACCAAGCTCATTTCTAGCTAGTACGTGTCACAATGACGTTGATCACCAAGTTAGGTAATGTCGTTATACCAACTGCTGGCTCCTGACAAAATTCGGAAGTCCTATGTACGCTGTAATGTCGGGAGGCCAAACAAGGAGAAGGAACAAAATCACAAAAACACATGAGGAAAGCAAGCATAGCAAATTAATGTGAATTCGCTGAAGTATCGTCTAATCTCCCCGAGTCCCGACACAGAAGCATTGTGGTCATCATCATCACCAATGCGTCTAATTTCGAAACCATCGCGTTCTTAGTCCTTAATCCCGCTTTCTTTGGATACCCTTTTCTGGCATTTCCCTTAAATTCTGTCTATTCTTCTTTGTTATAGCATCACCAGACACCACCCTACTATTTCTATACCCAAATGAATCTTATAGTAGTGCTTGCATCACAACAGAGCTCAAACATCAGTTTCTGTTGTTGATTTTGCTATTCTTGTTTGAGTCTACTAAAATCTCATAAGCATTGTTTCATTCTTGGGCTGTTGAAGTTCTAAGGTTTTTTATATTCTGTAAATGGAGAACTCACCGCCGAATAGCATATTTTCTGAGCCTCCTAATTCCAGATTGTCATTGAAGGAGGGACGCAGTGGTTATGAACCATCAGACACAGAGACAGAGTGGCAAGGAATTCCACGGCATGGACGAGAAAGAAAGAATCCAAGTTTGGGGCCGGAAGGAACAAAAGCTCTGACGCTAAGGAATAAAAACCCCGTGGCACTACACCGGAGGCATGCTTCAAGATATGAACCCGAAATCTCATCTCCTGCTACGGGTTCAGCCCCAAGCGCAGCACGAAGAAGACACCATAGTAAGTCACCGTATAAGCCCTTCAGAGCTGATGGAGATGCTTTATCCCCCATAACGGGTTTGGATATGCGGAGAAATATCAGTCCCTTGCCAAAACCTGACCTTGGAAGGCAAGTATCTCCATATAAATCTGAAAGACTAAATTACAGTCAGGTTATCGATGGCATAAGTAGTAACAGAAAGTATGATCAAAGAACACCACCCAGAGAAAACAGAGAAGCTCAATCAGGGTTTCTTGGAGCGAACAGAGTGAGTGAGAAATCAAACTGCAGGAGATCAGTGACTGCTCCAAGATTAAGGGGAAGGGAGAAGGAACAAAAGAGCAATTATGAGCCAACATTGCCAAGTGAGAGCAATTATGAGCCAACATTGCTAAGTGTAGGGATAACTCCCTCACTATTGTCTAAAGGAATGATTCAGAAACAGAAGGAAGTTTCCCATGCAAGGGCTCCTTCAATCGGAGAGATCAACGAAATGGTTGCCGAGGCGAAGCTTTCAAGAGATCCCAACGCAGTACTAGAAAGTTCAGAGTCGATTCATCCGGGTGATATTTTCTTTTCTCGTGAAACCACTGCAATGGTAACGCAGAAGACTTCGTTAACAAAATCCAACATTGTTGAGAGCCATTTTAGCCCATGGCCTAAGATCATTCCTCAAAGAAGCACTCCTTATCACCCAAAAAGAGGAAATGGTAATCTCAATATGAATGTACAAGGTACCTCGTCTAATGCTGTCTTGTCTCGATCAACTACAGTCTCCAGCTCTGTTGCTAAAAGCAAAAAGGGTAGAGGCAAGCTAAGTGCCAGCAATAGTGTGACGAGTGATGCTAGTGGAAAGACAAGTGCAAGCATGAAGAAATTCACAGCGAATAGCACAAAGAGCCAAGCAGAAGCATGGTTTTCTTGTATGAGAAAAGGGTCCTGCTCGACAAACAGAAAATCGCCTGAACGTCGATTAGTTGATGAAGCTTCTTTCATTGAGAAAGCTTCAATAGTCGAAAGTCTCCCACAGTTCTGGGCAGATAAGTATCAGCCTGCCTCACTGAATGGCTTCATTTGTCACCAACAAGAAGCCCAACTTCTCAAGGAACTAGTAAGCATCTTATTCTACATACTTATAAGAAATTTAGTAAGTTTGTTTTGCTAGTAAATGCATGATGCATCTTATTCTGCATATTTATACTTCGTTAAATATCCAACTTTCTAACTCATACTTGATTTTTAGGTATCTCCGGACGTGTGTCCTCATATCTTGCTCAAAGGACCCTCTGGTTCCGGAAAAAGATCGCTAGCAATGGCTCTTCTACGAGAAATATTCGGTGATGCATGTTCGAATGTATGTTTCTTACCATTTTCTTGCCTTTTTAAATATCATCTGGATTCCTAAGCTCACCTTATCAAACAATTTTGCAGCTATCTCATGATTTAAGACAGTTCTCCATTCAGGTAAAGATTTCTAGCCTACTAATCTATTGCACCTTCAATTGCTGGAGCTTATAGTTCTACTACACTGACAGGAAAGAAGGTCTATGAAAGTAGCTGTTCCAATAACGTCCAGTTCTCATCACATGGAGCTCAATGTAAATTTGGAACCAAATGCTAAATATGCTTTAATGGGATTAGTCAAGGAAATAAGCAGTGAATATGCGATTACCCCTGAAGTCAGCAATATTAATTTCAAGTCAGATTATAAAGGTTAGCTGTCTGTCTGAATGCAAGTTTAACTTCTTAAAATGTGAGGCTAACCAACGTTGTTTAATTCTCTTGTTTTCAGTAATAGTTCTTTACGAGGTTGACAAAGCAGCAGACAACATCCAGCATATGATAAAATGGATTATAGACCGCTATTCAGATATATGCAAACTTTTAGTTTGTTGTGAAGATGATGTAGACATTCTTGGACCTGTGAAAAACCGGTTCAAAGTGATTAAAGTTGATGCTCCTCTAACTCACGAAGTAAGCATACGAATTTGTAGTGAATAAGAAAATTAAGGGGCTGTTTGGAACGGTTTTTGTTTTATTGTTTTTAAGAATAATTTTTAAAAACAACTCTAAAAAATAGTTTTAGAGAACAAAAAAATAAAAAACTTG
>JASKGM010078280.1:0-15033 GCA_034509205.1 Ceratonia siliqua
CTTGTTCCACTAAATGGTCTTTCTTCAAATTGTAAATCTGGTAGGGTAGGTCTGGCATAATAATTCTTTTTATTATTATTATAATTTCTTTTAATTCTATTAAAGGTTACTTCTTCTGTATCAATCTCTGTTCATATTGTTCTCTGAATAAGCAATATATAGATATAGAAAATTCTTGTACCCAAAGGTAGAGAGTTTCCACTCACCTATTTAGAGATATAGACACCTTACTCTTACTAGCATAATCTATCTTCCACTCTAGAGATCCTTCTTGGAGCCAATCTTAATTGAAGTGCTTGAAGTTTTCCTCCACCTTTAATTTTTGTTAGAATTTTCATAAAATCTCAAGGATTCAATCATTCTATCACTAATTAAAATTCAAAAGATTTCTTTCTCTAAAATTTTCTGATTATCCATTACTTAGCTAAAGTCATTTAGAATTTACCTAATGGTAGTGCTAAAGCTTCAAAGTAGAATCTCAAAACTGGATTTACATAACATCTATTACAGGGACCCATTAATCACCACCAAAACTTGCTTGAAACATATTTTTCATAATTCTGCTGAGCACTCTGCAATTTACACATGATTCTGAATTGAAGAGGAGAGTTAACTATTTCAACCACACCCTATCAGACCGAGAAGGAGTAGCAAGCAACTCGATAAATTGAACAGCAACCAACTTCACGGATAGAATAACAACACAACAGATGACAACAGACTCGCGAAGCAAAAAGAAAAATCCCGAATAGTAAAGCAGCAGAACAAACACAACCACCGACATAACACTAGAGTGTTTTTTCCTTTCTATAATTAAATGAAGTTAGCATAGAAAAAGACAAATTCTCTTCACAACTCCCAAGCTCAACAACGTGGTACACATTAGACAAAGCCACGTAATGCCTAAAAGACATCTGGAACTCTCTGCTGAAGGAAGCAATTCATTTAGTATTATTATTAGTAAAAAAAACATTTTTTTTTATAAAATATTTTCTACTCACATAAAATTTTTCCTCAATAATTTTAGTGGTGTTCACCCTTCCTTCCGATGCCACAAGCATTTATTGTATAAAACTAAATATCTACTACTTAAATAAATTTCTAACTCCACAATAAAAACTAAAACATCTTAAAGAAAAAATGTTACATTAGTGGCATTACAGGTGTCCTTGGGAGGAGCAATTAAACTTTCTGGAAAGGCCACATAGATAGCCTAAGAGAATTCTGGAAAGTTTTCCAAGAGTACAAGGAATTCCTAATTACCCAATTAAAATTATATATATATATAGAAGGGTATTACAGATTATATAGAAGGGGTATTACACTAATGTAGTAATAAGAAAAAATATAACAAGAAGCAATGGTAAGAAAGAATCCACTTGTTGAACAATACCGAATTGAATTAGCAATAATAATAATAATATTAATAGTAAATAAATAAATGTTAAGATAATTATTACATGTTTGAACCAAAATAATCCAAATTTGATGAAGTTAATTAGCAAAGGGAGAGAAATAAAACCTTTCTCCTCGGCTAAAATTAGATGAAGTTGGAGGCATTTTGTGGCAGACTGAGAACAAAGTGAAAAATATGAGAGAAAGAGAGAGAAAGGAAACAAGGATGTAGTTGGGGCATGTGATGACTATCTCGATAGGCA
This sequence comes from Ceratonia siliqua, assembly GCA_034509205.1. Lineage (NCBI taxonomy): Eukaryota > Viridiplantae > Streptophyta > Magnoliopsida > Fabales > Fabaceae > Ceratonia > Ceratonia siliqua. The sequence continues at coordinate 1,659 of JASKGM010078280.1, forward strand.
ATTGTTTTTAGGAAAATGCCATGTGAAAGTAAAAATAATTCTTAGCCTACGTTTTGTCCAAAAATAAATTCAAATACATTTTAGTGACTTTTATACGTGAAGATCTACATGAGAACCAAAAATTTTATAGCCACACACAAATATTTCTTAGTGGCATCCAGAGTTTATTTCTACAGTAAATTTACATCACACTTGTCAACTAACAAAATAAGTAATTTGAGGTTATTTCCTGGACCCTTACCTGACATGAGTCCTTAGAGTTGTATCCACTAAGTATTGCCTAGGTCAATAAAATAATATTAAAAAAAAGAGAATAATAAATATATAAGTAAATCTTTTAAAACAAGTTCACATACTATAGAGTTTCCAGAAAACATGATTTCTTTTAGTTTTCATAAGAATTTTCAGAGTCTTCTATTGTAAATGGATATTTTAAGAAATTTTTACTATGCTGATTTAGAAATAACCATTAGTAGGAAAATTTTCTTCTTTTATAAATTTTGGTATGACTATGATGATTAAGAGAATGACAATTTTTTTATGAAAATTTCCTAAAAGGTTAAATAATACCTTCAAATGACTTAATTATATTAAAGTTTCAGTTAAAGGATGATTATGGTGCAAAGTATTAAGCCTCCTTCTAGAAAATATAGGCTTCCTCTATAAATGAATTTCCTTGTTGAGTCCTTTGGCAAACTCATCTCTCTTCTGGAAAGATACATGTATGTGGCAATTCCTTGTCTCACCGCCAGATATTTTAGCCTCAGCAAAAAGCAAACATCCCCTTTATATCGATATGTCCTTAAAGCTATGTGGCCCCTGATTAAATATCCATGGCTATATATATATATATATATATATATATATATATAAACTAAAACTGACATATGGTGTAATTTTAAGAAACCCTATTTAAATAGATTCTTGTGGAAAGCTACGTGGCATTCCCAGAAAACAACTTCGACAAAAGTTTCTTCTATTCTCTTCGGCTGAAGTTTGGCTTCCTCTAGAATCCCCACCTTTTATAAGCAAATGCTCGGCCAAAACCAGAAAGAGAGAGAGCTCTAAACTATTCTCTCATTTGAACATTTTTGGCCATTTCCGTGAAGGATTCTCAGCCATTTCTTCATCTCCTTCTCTTAGCCTTCTTGCCAGCAGCTCACCATGCATTAGCTTCTATCTCTAGATCTTTCTCGTCTCTAACATTCACCCTGCTGCTCGTTGTTAGTAAATCAGAACTAGGTTCAACATTACAGCAAGGTCCAATAGCCACAGTTCAGCTTGGAACTACGTTTTCTTCAGCACTACTGTTGTAGAAAACCTCCACCAAGTGTATTTCTAGAGTAATTTAAACTCTGAACTTGTGAAAAATGCAAGGGAAATTTGTTAATCAAACTGTTTGGGGCAACGTGATATAACAAAACTGGTTTTTAAGTGTCAGCAGGTACTGTAAGTTCTTAAGCATTATGCCCTTGCTTGGTCAATAGGGACGAGAAATATTTATTATGTTGGGTTTGTGAAGGACAATGTCCTTTAACGGATGTAAACAATAGAAGTATTGGTTTCACTTGAAGTTTAGGACCATTATAGCGTAAAATGTCTGATTTTCTAGAAAGACAACGTTGTTATTTAGATGACTTAATTTTGATCTCCTAGAAGAAAGGTGTGTATTATGATTGTTAGTAGATAATAAGGAGTTAGCTTGTCATAATATTTCAAGGCGACTATCGAATTATGAAGTCATTTTCAGAAAATATTTGAAGGGTCCAACATATTTGTAACCAAAACGCCATTGGAAACAGATAGTGATTTTGGATGACTAATACATCATATGTATTATTTTTACATATAGGAACAACCAAATCAAATTTTCCAAGGGCAATAGTAATATATTCTAAACTCTCAAAGCTAGTAAGGAGAGTGAAATTCTTCTACCCATGGATACATGTGTCTTCCTCTCTAAGCTGTATTTATTGTATCCAAAATAATTATTTGTGCTTCTCAATATTTATGCTCTTTAATGTATGAAAGTAGTATTGATATAAACCTTCTATCATACTAGTTTACAAGGGGATTAAAGAGATGTTTTCGATTTATAATTATTCTTTTTGTATATTTTCAATTCACACTGCACGAGCTACTTTTAAGGATTTATGTATACTTCTGAGTTATGTTGAACGTACTAAATTTTAAATTATTCCGATTGCTCATGCATATTTTACAGTGTTAAGTTCTTATTTTTACATGGTTACTAAATTTTTATTCTTATATGGAAGTTTACAATGTTTTGATATGAACATAATGTACTTATTTTTCATAGACAGTTTTACAAGGATGATTGAATTTATGTGATGTATGAAAATTGTTTTTGGATAAATCATTTAGCTACTTCCATAGAGAAACCCTAGGTGCACCTAGCTTATTTGGATGTCTATGTACTATGTTATGAAATATCACCATCTGCGAGCTTAACTCTGGATTGGAATATCTATTATCTGATATCTGTATCTGACTAGGAGCTCTGTTCCGAAAATGAATATCTGCTATGTGTTATCTATATCTGTTAGAGTTCCTCATGTGAAGGGGCAATGAATTCATCCTTTTGGACTTGTTTTATTTCGTTTAAGAATATTTCTTTTTTTATAAATATTTCGTCACTTTAAGATCTGACTTACTTGATGTTCATAATGTGATTTATGTTCTGGACAAAACTTTGATATTGACGTGATCTCAATTTGTTTACTTGACATTTGATATTTATATACCTTCATGTACGCTTATTTATAGTAAAGCTATCTAAGTATGTATTATCTTTATTTTCAAACTTGTATCCTTGGGTAAAGGTTTCCATCTCACTGAGTTGGTGTCTCACTCCTCCCTTATTTTTCCTCCAGTTTAAATTGCAGGTACAACTGGAAGACAAATGGAGCAACAGCCTGAGTCTTGGACAGTTGGATTAGCTTGTACATGGTCTTGTGAAAGGTCTTGCATGTTGTCTTGTATTATGTCATTGTTAATGCATCTGTACATGGGAAGGTTTGTAGGATGCCATCTTATTGGTGGTTTCCTACGCCAGTCATGTTCCCGATTTGGGGCGTGACAGGGCAATTTGTAGGTTACCTTTTTAATGCTCGCCTTATATAATGCTAAGTTAGCACCACTAATATGATCTAACTTCTAAGACTAAGGGCATGCTTGGCGCGACGTATAGGATAAAATTGAATTGTATAAGAGATACTGGATAACATTGTATAAGCTATCCATTTGATGAATTTTTATACTATCATGTGTTTCTTATGATAGCATATAATAAAATGAATTATATAATATAATCTTATCATGTAGTTGTTAATGGACCATATAAGACTGGATAGGATAAATGCTTGACTGTTTTGACAAAAATACCTTTAGATATAAAAAATTATTAAACTTACAAAATTATCTTTTAGCAAATTTTTACAAATATATATATATATATATATATATATATATATATAACATTAAATTTATAAAAATGAATATTGAAAATAATATATATTATTATATAAATAATATAAAAATAACATTAAATATATATAAAAATAATATTAAATTTATCAAAAGAATATATAAAAAAGTTTGGGATTTTTAGAAAAAAATCTAAATTTTTTAATTCATAGGCTTATACTTGGTTTCTTATCAGGCTTTATCCCAGCCCCCTCCCCATATATTGTTATACGGTAATCACCGTATGAAAAATCTTGACTAGATAAGACTATACAATTCTTCATGTGTACCAAACATTGTATAAAAACTGATTGTATTAGCTTATCCTATTTTATCCAATCTTATACGGTGCATCAGACGGGGCCTAATATTCTTATCTTTCTACTTTGTCACTTAATTTAATAAAGGAAAGGAAACAAAATAATGAGTATACTATAAGTGTCAAAGTCCAACGACTTCTTCAGCTGTTGAATAGTTTGTAAAATAGTAAAGTAGAACATTGTCCCACATTGATAAAATAATGTGAGTTTAAAGGATTTATAAAAGACATGCCAAGCCTAAGAGTAAATTAGTTATATGGGCTAAACCTATATAAGGCTATCCCAACTGCATAGCAAATCAAAGATATTTAGATGTCTTTTATTATCGGACATATCTGATTCGAGTTGGTTTGACCTAGTTTGGATGGCAATTAATTAATTTTTTAAAACAAACAATTATAACTATTTAGAAAATTATGTCTGTTGAAGTGTTTTTCAAGTCTATTAAAATGGAAATTCTAGATAATTTTGATTCACTTTTTCATTATGAATTTTTGAAGGCTTTATTGTATCCTGAGATAATTTGCTTTTATAGTGAAGCAATATTACACTTGACAATGTAATTTCTAGCCTCAAAGCCAACGTATTTCATTATTTCATTGTTATGATTTCTAACGTGCCGTTTTTTTGAGATACTTTCGGGAAAATTTCTATCATTTTTTTTTTGGGCAATTTGGAAATTTCTGTTATCTAACTATAGGACATTGCAAACCAACCTAACTCTCTGTCTTTCTTACCTAACGTAGTAATAAGAAAGAATGATTCCCAGTGTTTACCACTTTCTCTATATTTCAACAATGTAAGGAAAATTATACAATATCGGGAGATTATGTCCATTGATGCACCACCAAGAATGGGGTGACAATATTGACCTATGTTTTATTTATATTAATATATATAATTTTGGGTTTTCATCATCAAGTTAAATTAGTCATTCATCATCTTTATATTATTCCTCTAATTTTTTATTTGTTTCGTTTTTTAAAGAATAGTAAGATGTTTTGAACTTATCAATATTTTTTTATTTAAATATATCAATTAGCTTTTTAAGTGATAATGAAATAATTGGTAATTAAAATTTTTAACTACTTAATTGTTTATTTGCATTAATGCGTGTATGTCAAGATACTGTAGTATTATATAACACATTCATGGTTTTGTAAATTCTATCTAATAATTAATAAAATGAATTTAAGAATTTATTAGATCTGATCTAATGATGAGAAACTTATGTTATTTGCATGAAGTTTTAGGGTTAATATTTTGTACTATCATATATTAAAAAAAAAATTTATCAATAAAATTTAAAATTCTTTGTATATAAATAATTGTTAAACAGTTAACGTATATCCGCTACATTCATTTGAATTTAGGAAAATTTGAAAAACTCACCCTAATTTTGACCTTTAATTATAATGTCTCTTCTAATCTTTTAATTTTTACAATTAATTCCAAGTTTATATACACATTGCTATTTGCCCCTTACTGTCTAAGTGACCAGTTATTTTTATCTTTTACATGCCATTTTATTAATCTATCCCTCTTTAAATTACGTGTTCATTCTATTTGAATCTGTCAAGCAGTCAGCCCAACAGAACCCATGCTTTAAAGATTAAGTTTGCACATCGAACTTCGAAGTTCAAACTCATGAAAGATTCCCTCCATTGATTAGAATTCTTGTTGCTATATTGCTTATGATCATTTTATTCCCATTGTTGGGGATAATTGCTTTGATCATATATTTGGACCCTGTTTACTGAGGAAGTTAAATATAATTAATCAAGTGGCTCCAAGAAATTTTTTATTTTGATTGCTGAATATAGATGAAAATTACCTTCATCTTAGCACATGGACAATAACCTCTTGCATATGTAGCTATAAATTGCTAATCAAATTGGACGGTGGTTAAATCGGAAAACGCTTTTCAAGAAAACAATATTATGGAATATAGCGTCTTTAAATGCATCTAAATAGAACTAGCCCTTAATAGAAGTGGCCTTAGATAACGTTGGTAGTAATGTTGGGTGCATTTCCAGCATAAATTTATGGATACATTTTATCTTTTAGATTAAATGTATTTACTAAACTCCCTGCATATTGAGTAGAGTACGTTTTGGTCGTATTTGATTTCTTATCAATAAAATATGCATGCATATATCTATTTTTAGGTAAAGAACACTACCTTGTAGACCATGCCATTGCCCAACTCAACCTTGGTAAAAAACTTTCTAACAATAGTGCTAGCTTGTCATGGTGAAAATCTTTGGACCCAAATTGCTGGTAGAATGTGATGTCAATATGCTGTTAGGTACCCAAGCCCAAGAGGTAGAATTCATCCCAAAAGATTAGCATGTTAAAGGAGGGTGCCTTCAAGACTTAAGTACCATTCCATAATTGCGGAACTGATGTTGGACTTCATAACGCTTAGGTCTCATCATTACCTCCCCCATGATTACGACATCCATGAAGCTGGTGGCTGGGTACTAGGGGTAGCTTCAATCTAGCAGCTGGTACCCAGGCTTTTCTCTCTTCACCCTTTTGCTCCTCTCTAGGTAGCCCTCTCCCTGTTCAGCTCCTCTCCACCCCACTGCCACTGCCCAAGGACCGTATCGTCTCTGATACCAAATGTTAGGAACTGTAAGGTTCCTTTCATTGAAGTAAATTAATAACATAGTTATGAGAGAGAAAGAAAAGATAGCTATAGAAAAAAAAAAAAAAAGAGGAGAGGAGCACTCAAAGATACATTCTCTTGCATCACGTGAGGAAACAAAAATTTTAGCCACAGTACATAAGTTATTACTTAGTGAGACTTCTACTTCACATTACTTTTAGGATGAAACGTGGTCCTCTAAGGACTTGCCATAGCTGGACAATTTCATAACACTCCCTTTACTTTTCATCTGGTTGCATGAACTTCTCTCCAGAAAACTCTAGGTTCCAGCGTGTATTTGCTTCAAAACAGGAGCGAATCTTTCTCTTTCCTCTATTTTACGATTACCTTCAGTAAAATTCATGGATACAATCGTAATTTTCAAATTTTAGCAAATTATTCAAGAAGAAAGGCAAGGTTTTCCATAATAATCTTCGTCTCTCTTTTATTTGAAGGTTTCTACTTCCATTACGTTTTGTTTTCTTTGTATGGCAACAACTTAGTGTGGTTGATGGCTGGAAAGTTTGAAATTATAGATATTAAAAGCTGTAAGTCACCATTAGGTAATGCCATTTGACCTTAACCAAAGTTTTGGATAGTCACTAGAGAGAAAGAAGACTTTTTTAGTTAACAATAAAATGGTTGAGTGTTAAATCCTTGAATTTCATGCTTTTTGAAACCAAGGTTAAAGAAAGGGAAACACTTCCAAAATTTCAGTTAAGGAGTTGGTTTTAAGAGGGATCTCTAAGGAGGGAGATAACTATGATAACAAGAGTAAGGTGTTTGGCCTTTGAATAGGTGAGTGGAATTTCCCATTTCTTTTAAATGTGATTATTTTTCTTGATATATTTGGATATGTGAACTTTAATAATTAAAGGGTCGAGATGAAAATGCCCTACAAATCCACCTCTTTTATTAATGTTTTCTTTTAAATTCTTGAGTTATATGAAGTGATTTGGTATTTTTTGAATTTGTATTTTAACTCTGTACTAAAGTGCATGGATGCTAAAAAAATACCTTGGTTTTTGCAACTATATGTTGGTTAGAAATTATATTTTTCATGATATTGTGTTATTTCTGGTATTTTTCTTTTTCTCAATTAGTATTTTAAGTAATGTGAATTGTGAGAAAGTGATTTTGGTGGATCTTGTAGCTACTTCCATAGAGAAACCCTAGGTGCACCTAGAATAAGTGATTGTCCATGGACCATACTCTGATATAGCATTATACGTGAGATTACTCTAGATCTATGCATCAGTGATCTAAATGCTGTTTCCGATAGGCAACTTGTTTCAGTGCAGTGTCTGATATCTGTATTTGTGAGAGTTTCTCTTGTGAAGAAGTAGTGGATCCATCCTATTAAATGCACTCATTTTTTTGTGAACATGCTTATACCGAGGAAATTTTTTGTATTAAAGAGTTTTTTTGTTCTGTTAACTATAATTTATTATGGGCTTATTAGTACGTCATATATTTCTGATATTGTTTATAAGCTAATACTTTATGGGGATGATTCTACTCACTGGGTCTGTAAACTCATTCACTTAACTTTTATTATTTTTTCTAGACAGCATTGCAGAACCCTCACCTTCTGATCATCCGGCATCTTAGGAACCTGCCATTGGAAATCTGGTGGGTTATGTTTAGAAGGGACAATAGAGCAACCTATGGATGTAATGTGGACAAATAGTAAGTTTTACATGTGTATGATAGTATTGTGAATGCATTTTCCAGAGCAAGTCATTTTATGTATGAATGGTATAGGAATCAAATATTTGTACAGTGCACTGTTCTATAAGTGGCCACTGAGGGCCTTATGTGTTAAAGTGGGCTTGTCCACTTCTTTTTGTGTTGTTGTACTCTTGGGAATACTTAGTTTTAGGAGAAACTCTGTCCAATTTTCCGCATGAATAATTTTTGAACTTTGGTTATTAATTGGTAATATTTTATTATTATTAATTGTTATTGTTTGCTCAAGTGTCTGTTAGGCTTGTGAGAACTACTTTATAGTAGTTCTTACGCTAGTCACGTGCCTGGATTGGGTTGTGACAAAGTTGGTATCAGAGCCTGGTTTAGGTTTGTGGTAGGGCATTGGCATATAGAGGGTTTTAACTGTCTACTTATGTGATGAATTATGAACTTAGTTATGGTAGGTGCGCCCGGGAGCACGTACCATGATTAAAGTTCATAAGACATCTGTATATTGCTCCATTTACCTTATTCTAATATTCAAATTTTGATAGGGCACCAAAATTATTATATACTAAATCTTTTTGTTTTGTAGAAATTCCCCCAATAACTCGATCTCGTGCTTTGACATCTGATCAAGCTTCTTCCAGGCTTGGGCCCCAGGTTGAGGGTCGAGGTAGGCCTAGGATTCATTATACCCCAGAGGTAGTGGGAAGTGCTCATGTTTCTGTTCCACCACTAGAAGTTCCTATTTTGTAATGGGCTCAAGAGATACAATGAGCCCTTGGATCCTTAGCTGGAGAAGTGGCTCAAATCAAAACTCAGCTTCCTCCTGAAAAGCCTCCCAAAATGCAGGCTCCTCCTAGTGCTGCCCCAACTCTTGTAGATACTTCTACTTTTGGGAGTTGTCTTGAGAAATTCAAGGAGTTAAAGCTACTATAGTTTTTTGGTGTTGGCTCAATAGTGGGCCCTCAGCAATTTATTATCCAGACTGAATGATTGTGGAAGGTTCTGAATTATTCTAAGAATTTTACAGTTTGGATGGTTGGGTTTCAACTAGATGATGCAGCATCTGATTGGTATGACGTGTGAGAGGATAAAAGGCCTTTAGAAGGGATTGAAAAAGTATGGGAAGTTTTTAAAACTGATTTTCTGCAGCAGTTCCTTCCAGAAGGGGAAAGACACATGCGTGTAGAGGAATTTATCCTTCTTCGTCAAACCAAGGATATGTCAGTATCTGAATATGCAGCTAAATACCTTCAGTTGTCCTAATATGATAAGCATCTAATTTCTACTGAGAAAAAGAAAGAAGGGAGATTTGTGAGGGGACTCCTAATCAATTATTTCAATACTATTCATATCACCGATGACAGTACATATGAACAAGTATTTAATTGGGGTATTGAGCTTGAAATTTTGCATAAGGAAAGGAAACAACTTGACAATCCCTTTGATAGTAACAAGAGATCTAGATTTCAAGCACAGGTGCATAATGCATCTACCACCAATGCCCAATTTTTTGGATAATCGAACAAACGCTCTCGCCCTTTTAGGGCCAGTAATCGTTATTCTAAAAGGGCTAGCTCTTTCCCTTCACCCTCATCTCAAGATCAGTTGGCATGTAGAACATGTGGGAAGTCCCATATTGGATAATGTCGTAAAGAAACTGGTGCTTGTTTTAAATGTGGTTAGCAGGGTCATTTAATAAAAGATTGTCCTTTGATACAAGCGACTCCAGGGGGTAGTAGAAATTCTGTAGCACCAAGTTATATACCTCCTTTTACAACTTCTATTCAGTCTCCTACTCAGAGTAATCTTAGAGGTAGTGGTAAAGGAGCAGCAGGCCGAGGTCATGGTTCTGGATCTAGAACTCAAGCTTGAGTTTTTCCTTTGATTAGAGAGAATGATATGGCTTTAAAGGCCATAGTTACAAGTACATTATTAGTAGATTCATTTCCTATGTGTATACTGTTTGATCTTGGTGCCACTTATTCTTTTGTCTTTGATAGTTTTGCACTTCATTGAACAAACCTATTACATCTTTGGAGTCACCTTTATCATTATCTACTCCTTTAGGAAAAGTGTTAGTTGCTTGTAATGTTTTGAAATCATGTGTAATTAATATAAATGAATTACAATTATCTGTTGACTTGATTATCCTGGATATTAGTGATTTTGATGTTGTCCTAGGGATAGACTAGCTTGCTCATCACCATGCATGTTTAGACTGCTTTAGCAAGATTGTTCAATTGTGCTTACCAGGGAAGGAAACTATATTAATTCAAGGGGATAAAATTGAAGTCCCTATGAATTTTATTTTTGCTATGGTTGCTCAGCGATTAGTGAGGAAGGTATGTGAAGCTTATTTACCTTTTATCTTAAACACTGATAACTCTAAAGCTAAATTAGAAGATTTTCCTGCTGGTAAAGACTTTCCAGATGAATTTCCTAAAGAATTACTAGGGTTGCCATCAGAGAGATATATCAAATTTTGCATTGATGTGTTTATAGGAACTACTCTTATTTCACTTCCTCCTTACATAATGGTACCTAGTGAATTGAAAGAGTTAAAACTGCAATTGCAGGACTTAATGGATAAAGGTTTTATCCATCCAAGTACATCTCCTTGGGGAGCACCTGTACTTTTTGTCAAAAAGAAAGATGGGACCTTGAGATTATGTATAGACTACAGACAATTGAATAAATTTATAGTAAAAAATAAATACCCCTTGCCACGTATAGATGATCTATTTGATCAACTTCAAGGAGCCCAATGTTTTTCTAAGATAGATCTCTGATCAGGGTATCATCAACTGCGGATTAGAGGAGAGGATATTCCAAAAACCGCTTTCTGAACTCGTTATGGCCATTATGAATTTTTAGTAATGTCTTTTGGCTTGACGAATGTACCTGCCGCCTTTATGGACTTAATGAATAAAGTGTTCAGACTGTTCCTTGATTAGTTTGTAATTGTCTTCATTGATGATATTTTGGTATATTCCAAGAGCGAGGATGATCACATGCAACATTTGAGAATGGTGTTACAAACCTTGATAGAACATAAGTTATATGCAAAATTTTCTAAATGTGAGTTCTGGCTTTCTCAAGTAACTTTTCTGGGACATGTAGTCTCAAAGGAAGGCATTACTATAGATCCTAAGAAAGTGGAAGTAGTGAAAAATTGGCCTAGACCTTCTATTGTCACAGAAATTCATAGCTTCTTAGGTTTGGCAGGTTATTATCATCGCTTAGTCAAGGACTTTTTATGTATTGTGGCTTTTATGACTAAGTTGACACAGAAAAATGTTGTTTGAATGGACAGAAGCTTGTGAAGAAAGTTTCCAAAAGATTAAATAGTGCTTAATTTCTGCTCCAGTTTTGGCCTTACCTGAAACTGGTTGTAGTTTTGTGATACATTGTGATGCATTCCGGATTGGTCTAAGATGTGTCTTGATACAAAAAGGTAGGGTGATTGCATATGCTTCTAGGCAGCTCAAGAAACATAAATAAAATTATCTTATTCATGATGGTTGTCTTTGTGTTAAAGATTTGATGTCATTACTTGTATGGTGAGACTTGTGAATTATATACAGACCATAAAAGTCTAAAATATATTTTTGAACAGAAAGACTTAAATTTAAGACAACATTGGTGGATGGAATTAATTAGAGATTATGATTGCTTTATTCATTATTGTCCAGGCAAGGTGAATATGGTAGTAGATGCTTTAAGCAGGAAATCTGTGGGTAGTCTTGCCCACATCAGTTTGGAAAGAAGGCCATTGATAAGAGAATTACAAAAATTAAAAAGTGAAGGTGTGGAATTTCATACTTCTAAACCTGGAGTATGGTTAGCTAATGTACAGATCCAATCTCCCTTAATTAAGCAAATCAAAGAAGCCCAGGTGCAAGATATAAATAGAATCAAATTATTAGAGAAGGCAGGGTCTGATGGGGATACATGATTTATTGTGGATGATCATGGGATTTTCTTTTTCCAAGGCCGCTTATGGGTACCAAAAATTGAGGAAACAAATTATGCACTTTGGACATTCATCTTCGTATGTCATGCATCCAAGAAGTAACAAAATGTACCAGGATCTGATAACCCATTATTAGTAGGATGGAATAAAGAAAGATATAGCGGACTATGTATTCCGTTTCCTTACTTGTTAGCCAATTAAAGCTGAACATCAAAGACCAGCTGGACTGCATCAAAACTTAAGTATTCTAAAATGCAAATGGGAAAGAATTACTATAGATTTCCTTACAGGGTTACCAAAATCCCCTAAGGGACATGATTCTATCTGGGTTATTGTTGATAGGCTCACAAAGAGTGCTTATTTTCTTCTTGTTAAAACTTCTTATTCGGCTTCTCAGTATGCACAAGTATATATAGATCGTATAGTGTCTTTACATGGAGTACCTTTATCCATCATATCAGATAGGGGTTCTCAATTCAATGCTCACTTTTGGAAGTCTTTTCAAGAGACTCTGGGTTCTCAATTACACTTTAGTACCGCTTTCCATCCTCAAATTGATGGACAGTCGAGAGAACAATTCAAGTTTTGGAAGATATGCTGAGAGCTTGTATTTTAGAATTTGAAGGTATGGGAGAGATACTTACCCCTCATTGAATTTGCCTATATAACAGTTATCATTCTAGTATTTAGATGGCTCCATTTGAGACTTTATATGGCAGGAAGTGTAGGTCCCCCATTGGTTGGTTTGAAACTGGGGAAACAAAATTATTGGGACCAGATTTAGTTATAGATGCGACAGAAAAAGTGAAAAGCATTAGAGAGAAATTGTTAGCTGCTCAAAGCTGACAAAAAACTTATGCAGAAAGGCGAAGACAAGAACTGGAACTTCAAGTGGGTGATCGAGTCTTTTTATAGGTATCTCTTATAAAAGGAGTAATGCGTTTTGGTAAGAAAGGAAAGTTAACCCTTCGGTATATTGGACCTTTCCCAATAATTCAATGTATTGGGAAAGTAGCTGTCACAATGTGACGACTGGTGAAATAGCCATCATTTTATGACTTTGAGTGCGTAAGGGAAAACGCAGAGAAAATTTGGAGTCGCCACCAATTAATTAGAAGGATAATTGGGATCCTAGAAAATGAACGAAAACTGGCCCTTGAAACCAGAGGAAGGGTTCGGGAGTCTAATTACGCGTGGGGAAGGTGTTAGGCACCCCACGACGTCCATCCCTAAGGATGGTTACCCTAA
>JASKGM010078302.1:0-15029 GCA_034509205.1 Ceratonia siliqua
TTTTTTATATATATATATATATATATATATATATATATATATATATAGAGAGAGAGAGAGAGAGAGAGAGAGAGAGATAACTTGAAATTTTATAAGAAAAAAAAATTATAATAATGGTATTAGAGCATCATATTCTTACGTAAAACTAAACACATCATCCATCAAATTAATATTTAATCTCTTCCAAATTTAATTGTCATTATTTATTTAGAATTATTTCATCCGAAAGCAACCAAGAATTGCCACAGGAAATTATCTCATCCTAAAGCTTGTCTAAAAGATGAAATGGAGTAGAAGGTTCTTTTTTTACAGTCTTCTACACCTACTACGTATAAAGGCTTACATGATGTTGCTCAATATTTAAATAATACCTAAATATATTGAGATTAGAGTGAAACCATATACAATCAATATTAAAGAATAAATTCTAATAAAAAATATTAAAGAATAAATTATTTTTCACATATTTAAAATTATAATATTTCAAAATAGTCTCTTATAACATTTCACTTTATTCTCAACTGCTATTTAAAATGTTATTCTCAATAAATTTTATAAAATATTATTATAAAATAAATATCTCACATAAATAAAATTAACTCACTCAAATTATCATTTATGACTAAAATAATTGTATGTAGATATTAAATGAATTTAGTTATTTTATTTTAAGTTATTTTTTATTCATCGTTATCGTCTATTTATTTTTAAATGATTACGATTTGATTACTTATAATATTTTTTTATTATATATAATTAAAAATTATGATCGTCCAAATATAAATAAATAATCATGATTAAAAAACGTTCGGATCCGAATTCAGGAATTATTGATGAAATTTCTTTAAAAAAACTTAATAAGTTGATAATTTACGTAACATCAACCTCAATTTTTAAGATTGGAATGAGCTTCATGTCAACAAATTCTACCCCTATCTTTGTGCCTTTCCCTTATGGTCTTAAGACCTTTGTAATTAAAAACAAAAACAAAAAAGAAGATAGACATAGAGAAAGCAGGGTGATAACTATAATAATGTTAATTTTTCCATGAAAAATATATACACAGAACAGTTACGAATAGAGACTAAACCATAAATTTTAACTATGAATTCCAAAATTTAAACTATTTATAACTATGAATCCACTCCACTCGCTGCAGTCGCAATTAGCAGCCATAGATTAAGCATCCAATTTAATGAACTAACTATTATTCCTAATAACTTTATAACATCTTTTTACTTAATGTACAACAAATATGTACCAACCAAGATATCTATGGCAACAATTTGAATAATCTACGAATGGTTAAACAAGCATCTTCTGATGGATACAGCAAACTCACTAACCTTCACAGGATGAAAGAGGGCTGCACATACCCCAACACAAACGGCAGCTGAAGCAATCACAAGGATAGCCGGCCGAGAGCTCAAGAATCCCCTGACAAGATGCCGGTGACCAGATTTTCTTGGCAACTCTTCCATATTCATTATAATCTCTTGACTTTTGTCTTTAGAAGTTGAACTTCTTAGTACATCCGACTTAGCATCTGCTCTTGACTCATTGCCCTGCAAATCAAATATGAAATGCATGTTAGTTGCCACAGCAATGTCCCCAGATCTTGCAAGCTATCTGTTAGCTCAATGGTTTTACATCCTTAATTTCACTAAACATTTTTTAATGATGTCTAAACAAATAACAAATTGAATAAAGAAGAAATATATTACACTTATAATTTTTTCTCATTTAACTATCAAATACTCATCTCGGTGTTGAAAAGTCAAAGGAGCTCACTTTGCATTTTACCAACATGAAGTCTTATGGAACAAAAGTATTGTAAGACTTAAAAGATATGGTCACATGAGAACCCTTTATAGTACAAAAATTCAATGAAGTAAATTACAAGACAAGCATTTAATGCTATAACAAATATGTGAAATGCATTAATGTACAAGAGGACAAAAACACTTTTTTATGTTACCTCAACTTTTTCAAGGATCACTCACAAAGGGACACATCCCCACTACTTGGAAAAAGCAAAAAGAGAATTCAAACTAAAGTATAACCCTTCATGAAGCCAAGACACAACACTCAAATTACTTTCAGCTGGAGCATGGTATTCTTACAGAAGAAAGATGAAGAAGCAACATGGATATGGGAAGATTTCATCTGCTTACAAAAAAGATTCACAATATCAAATCCTGAAGTCTATTATATTTGGCTGTGCAAATCACGCAATATCTGAAAAAAAAAGATATGCCTTCTAACGGCTAGAAGAAGAGAACGTAGATAAATAGAAGAGCTGAATGATGGTTGAAGCATTGAATAACCAATAGTGAAACTGGTACAGTGAAACTCTCTTCCTTCTCATTGTGCTTCATCTTTAAATCTTCTGAGAGTGAACTGCTAAAATCTTCTTCATTCATCTGATTTTTCTTTTATTCAAAGAGATATTCTTCTTAAAAAAAATCAGAGTGTGCCTATCTAGATGTATTTGCTCTTCTTAGAGAGTATCAGATCATCTCCTTTTTATTTTGAAGTTGTATTTTGTGGTTTGGGGTATAACCACTGTTAACATTGTTGGTGAGCGTTTCAGAAAACCAACTTGCTTGTGATGAGTAAGGAAAATTACATATTGCTAGTGATCAGAAAAAACTAGGTTGTAATATGATTTGAGATTAGTGAAAAAATCCCTTGGGATCCAATGGGACTGGATGTAAACTCACACAATGTGTGTTGAACCAGTATAAATTTCTTGTGTTATTTTTCCCTACATTTTCTCTTTGATTGGTTATCATTTGCAAAATTTAATTAAATCTGAAAATCTTCCAATAAGTCACTAAAACAGCTTTTATGTGACTAAAATAAGTTTTAGGTACCTAAATCCTGAAAAATATTTTCAGGTACCTAAAAGTATTTCAGGCAACTAAAAACCTTTAACTGACTAAAACTGTGTATGACTATTCTTTCAAAACCTTTGTACTTCATTTATACATTTAGCTTAAGATTGTCCAATTAATGTTAACTTGAATTGAAATTTTTAAAATACCAATTCACCCGCTCTTGATATTTTCCTAACTTTCACTATCAGATATCACAAAATCAAAATACTCAATTATAGTCGTAGTTGTAGCTGGATAAAGTTACAGTCAATAACCAACTTCTGGGGGAGTTAACATCATAAAAACTAAACCATATAAAACAATATTCATAAATGAAACCATAATCCAATTTCAATAGATATCAAGATAATTGCTACATACTTTGCAACTAAACAGCAGAACAATAAATATACATAAAATGAACTGAGCCCATAGATATGTCTCCTTTAAGAATAAGTACTCAAATATTGACCTGAGATTAATTGCCTCGTAAAGTTGCTAAATCATTAAATCGTGAATCAGAGAGCTAAATTTTTTTAATCAGGAAACTAATAATTAATTCTAGCATTCATGACTAAAATTTAGAGATATGTTTCACAAATCTTACACACCGAACTCGGTCCCCTTTCTAAGTGCACACAGTTTCAAACTCAATAAAGACATTATTAATGAAATCTGAAAGTAAAATGTCATTAACACAGGTTCACATTATCAAATTCAATTTTATTCCAAATTTTAAACAGTCAGGGGATCAAATTGATTGCTTTGAGTTCAGCGTGCAAGAGATAGACTGCTTAGACTGAGACATGACATCAATTGTTGATATAAATACAGGATGCCTCAATTTATTAGACCCATATATGGGAAGAAAATGACCACCAAGTGAAAATGAAAAACATTTCAAACCTGAAGGTTGATTATGTATTCATCATAAGCAAATATGACAAAATAATAATAAAATTCCTAACCTGACTGCCATCTAGGGAGTTGCTTTGAGCAACTTTATAGCCTTCCATTTCAGAGTGCATAACAAAACCTCCAACTTTCTGATGTTTCTGATACAGGACATCTCTACCATACCATAGGCATTTCAATAGTAGTGTCATATCAAAGTCACTCGTCCTATTAATCTCATCGTTTGATTTCATGTTTTCTGTCAAAATCATCAAATTCTGTAATATTTTCCCCAAAATGATGGTTGAATCATTGCATGTCAGAAAGTCCAACAAAGAATAAATTCTTTGAATTTGAGAAGCTGTCATAGCTCTATAAAATTCGTCTAAAGTAGGATCCTTAAGCAACCATGCTATATCTAAAAGTAAGTCAGAAGATGCTGTATGTCTTAGTGCAAAAGCTTCACATGAGCTGCAGATAGAACCCCCAGATGTAGAGTGGAAATGTTTAGAAAGGAGAGACACGTCCAATTTTTGTTGCAATGTCTTCATTTCAGAGCAAATTCCTTGGTCCCCAATGAGTACAGGAATGAAGTTTGATAAACCAGACTCATTCTCCACCTACAGAAATGGAAGAGAAAACAACGAAACAGAAGGGGGTAGAAAAGTGAATGGGGATAAGAGCAACAATTTAAGAAATTTATTTCTATCTAGCTGTAAGATACATTTGTAAATGAAACTTAACCACATTGTTAAATGCATCAACTATCAGTATTGCTATGAATCAAATGGTTTTGGCTATTTATCTGAATCTGATGTTATATTAAGTCAGCTAGATATGTGATCTGATTATTACAGCCAAGTATAATCGAGTATCGAACTCCAAGCCCAAAATTCAATAACCCTCCTGATCAATGGAGCAAGTAAACCTAAAGCATCCATACATAAATTCCTTCTTTATAGGTACTTCAGATATGAATCAGTCAATTCAAATGAAAAAAATCAACAGAATAACAGAGTGCTGATTTCAGTACCAGGGGAAATTCTTTCTATGGGTGGTATGATACAGAAGTTTGGCATATGCCACAATATGAACAATATAAAACAACAAAAATTATAACCAAAAAAAATAACGATGTTCCAGTGACTTGTATTTATTTACAGAAAGATAAACAAGCCCAGAATATTAAAAAGAAACTACAACCAAAATTGGCACCCAAAATATGCATAATGTGTAAGCTAAAAGTATTGAGCTGTGCCCATGAATATTTCTAACTTTGTTCGAGTATGACACTTTTTCCAGAACTAACTTCAGAGTCAAAGGGACCAGCATTAATTGTTGTCAACACCAGGCATTTCCAATGTGGAAGCATAGCAGTACAGAAATAAAACATCCTGGTGAACATATAGTTAAGAAAACAGGATTATCATTCAATGACTACCTCAATAAATGCAGGTCCAACGAGACTTGGCTCTGTATAAGGGACATATATCTTGTATAATTGACTGTCAAAAGCACAAGAAGTGTTGTCTCCTGTCCAGTTATGGGGAGATGCTACACAATACTCACACTTCATATACTTCCCAGAAAACGATATCAGAAGCCTGCCATAATTACCACCTTATTATGATCGGAGTACGCTAAAAGTGAACAAGAACATTAAACACTAGCACAAAATAACATATTTAAGAGATGAGTGTATATGAACAAAGGTTAAATATAAGAAAACCTTTAGAGCATGACCAATTGGACAGTTTACTAACAAAACTGAGAGTGACACCTAATGGAGTACATCAAAATACACCCCCAACCCACAATCCACATACTCTGAGCCATAAGAGAACCTAAAATCCAAAACCAAATGAGCAGAATCTACAGATACAAATGGGATGTTCATTATGTAGTTTCCTTTATTTCTGTTAATATAACAAACTTAATGATGACCAAAATTTAGTGTGACCGCCTCCTACAATGAAAGGAAACAACCTATTGGATTTGAAGCATGAATACTCTTTCAGAGTTAATTAGATTCTTGGTTTTTACAGGATTCCATAAAAATTACTTGGACTTTTGGGTCTACTGAGCAAGCTCCCACCCTCTCTAATCAAATATTGAACTAATCTTTCTCTCCCCTTTCTTTGCTGGGTCTTACCCGACTTTGACATTGCTAAGAGAACATATCTATAATGCACAAGTGCAAAGAAATTGTACTTATGTGTACAGGTGTAAATAATAAGGATGCATGCAATATGCAATTACTCCATAATGATATTTAGAAGAGGTGGTAATTTCGCACCGAAACTTAGGTTGCAGCAAGTTACTTCCACAAGCAACAAACTCCATAGGTTTGCCAGCCTCAAAGAATGTGGGATAAACATAGTGAAGTCTTGGCGCCCGCATGCTAACCTCAACTTTCCTCACAGAATTTTCATCTGTGACCATTGGAATGTGCAATGATTTTAAACACAATAGAAAACTACATAACTTTAAACTTAAGAGATTACAATTAAAAAATTATATGAATTTTTTTATATAATATTTTGTGCGTTTTTGTAAAACATTTACGGCAGCAATGGCCACAACCCACATCGCAGCGTCCACAACACCTGCAATCACAACAGTTGCAACTCAACCGCAACTGAAATTTAAAACCTTGATCCGCTGGTAAAGGACAAAGATGGAAAGGCCTTCCTGAGCACCTTGTCTGAATTAAACCTTTGCCTAAAAGCTATCAATGCTTGGTAACATGCTTTACAGCCAAAAGTGTGCATATATGAAGATTATAGTCCGGCAAAACAGAAATGACCAGAGAGAACTTGAAAGAGGAAGAACTTAAAGAGTGGCAGATCTTTAATATATTACCCATTCGGATTGATTTTAAATTTTTAACATAAAGCATTATATCAGTGAATCAGCAAGGGGATACATGTTCAGGGGCACTTAATTCACAAATGACCTTACCACAGATAAATATACTTCAAAAAAGTAAGACCACAGTTGACGAAGCACGCACCACAAAGTCATTAATATTTTTGTATAGAACAATGGTTTAAAAAACCCCAAATCAAAATCAAATCAACTCTAATTGAAGGAAATGTGAAATAAAAAGAAGATATATTATGCAGTTAACTGAACAATGAACAAATAGAACATCAACAAACCTTTCATAACTTGGAAGATCATGTCATTAAGACGAACTAGTATGGTGCCTCTTCCAGATAGTATTTTTCCAGGAGCAACAAGGTCACGCACATAGTAAGGAGAGTCTCCAAGTAACTGCTTGAACCATAAGAGAGAAGCAAAAAGTGAACCCAAAACACCAGCAAATTAAATAAAAAATTGTAAACTGAGAAGCAACATAGCAGGATCTTTCGGAATCCTCCTTAAAAAGAAAAGATCAAAAGAAAAATGGGAGCCAAAGTGGCTCATGTATACAACAAAGCTATCAAATCTCTTTGCATATCAATAATTCAGATTCCTTTGAACAACCCTTAGCAAAGCACCAAACAGAAGCCAAAAACACAATCATATCCCATAAAAATTTAAGGGCAAAGAAACACCATTGGAAAAACATGCATTCCTCTCCAGTCAAGTATACAAAAGTATCGGACAACTGCATATACCACACACGGCACACTGCCATAAAATTATAGCATCCTTATTAATCCTTCCAAATCCTTTGAAGTGCATCATGAGAAACAGCTCCAAGGTGAAAGGACATACCTAATGTTCAATGATTGTCACACACAAGATTAGAAAGGTTTTAAGTCCCTAAATATGGACATGAATTTGCAGTTGCACAGATAAGCGCACACAAAGAAGTCAATAAGGAAAGCAAGAATAAAGTTAAGGTTCTTCTGATTTCAAACCAATGAATTCTTAACGGGGTAGTCTACCGCAAACTAATATAAAAAAGCATGTCAATTGTTTAAGAAAAATAGTGGAGCATCAGTCGTGAGACAAAATACATTTAGTCTACACAACTAACAAAATATGACTCAAGAATGTAAGATGTAAAGAAAATCTAGTCGAGCCCTTACGTTTGTCCACATACACTTTGGCATTGCAATAAAAATGGTCAGGATTGTACATCCAGGGCGGATATATCCCTCCAGCTCAACAGGCATACTGGCCAACCATTGGAATATCTGCAAATGCATTTGACTGCTTGTTAATCAGTTACTGATGTCCAGACAACAGAAGATCTTATGACTAGTTAAATATTAAACTGTAATAATAATGCTTTAAAATACTTGATGCCGTAGCCTTCTAGGAAACTCTGCAGGATTCCAATCGTAAAGCTTAAAGGAGATACGACCTGTTGGACACTACAGGTGAATTTTCAATCAGCGCATCTCAATCATGATTGCTGACGTGAAAAAATAAAGGACGAAATCTAGGAAACAGGTAAAAGGGACCCACCATAGATGAGTAAGTACTCTTGTCACAATATGATGGTGAATTAGAAAAATTGGAATTATCTTTTCCACCATTTGCTTGTGTTTCACCAGAAGCAACAAAAGACATAATACTATCACTATTAATATTCTGGCTATCAGGAGCTGAGCATTGGATAGTAACATGTCCGTCTTCACGCTCCAGTAAAGCTCCTTTTTCATTTATCTCGCTGCACATATATGAACAATCTGCATGATGCATAAACAGCCAGTAAGTATTCTTTTGACATAAAGACCAGCTTCTTCTCTCACTGGAACAAAAAATAACGCTAAATGATGGAAAGAAGAAAAAATGATCAGAAAAAAGCCAAAGAAATTACGAAAATATCGGCACACTAAAGCATTATACAAACCTTTTCCTGCTTGACCATCAAATTTGACATCCTTAGTCTGTGTAACAGGTTGAAGTTCTTTACCCGCTGCAGCTTTGGAATTTCTAGGCTTTCTTTGCCTTTGTTTATTATGGTGCTCTAATTTTTTTCTACAGCCTCGTTTGCCTTCGTCAAACTCTGATAATATGTGAAACCTGTCAAGCAATTGGCAAACAATCAGACTGTTTAAATAGAAATGCAAGCAGCTAAACAGAAAACTATTAATAAGAAAAAGCAAGGACAAGTAAGATCCAAAACTAGAAAAAGCAAGACAAATCAGTCAGCACAACCATCCCATATAACTTTGGCATGAAGATGATACGTATTAAGGAAGTGAACTTTATTAGTTAGCAAATAACCTGAATAAAAAATGGCTCTTTCAAGCTTCGCTTATCATAAACGAAGCTACATAATTAGTATTTTATTTATACATGTTCCAGTCCCGCAAATTCCTTGTTAAGTTCAAGGGTATTAGGTATACAACATGTAACACTTCAAGTCACGAATACAAACTACTCATTTTCTCCAGACTATGTAAGAAATAAACAAGTTATATGCTCTACTCAACAAAGTAACAAAAAAACATACTAATAGTTGCTGAGAGTTAAATTTCAATAAACCAAGCTTACTTGCCACACTGTTGGCAGTATCTTTTTGCCTCGCCATCAAGCATAACTGTACTAGCATTTGCGCACGTCAAACAAACCCTATGCTTCTGATGATACTCCTTGAGCTCACTAATATCTGCCTCGCACCCAGGTACCTGGCACCGTGCAATCCCAGCCGATGCACGCCTTTTCCGAGCCCTCTTGTTACCGAGTAAGCCTTCTTCCTCGAGCTTTTCATCCATTTCCGGGCACGCGCATGGAACTCGACCCGCGAGAAAATTGGAGCAAGTCATCCTAGGGTCTCGCTTACGGACCTTTTCCGTAGTCCGAATCTCTTGTGGAGGAAGTTCCAGAGATTCAGGAACTTGTGAATTATGGTCATAGTCTAGGGAGATGGCTACTTGATCGTCTAAGTTGAAGTCGAACAGGTAACCCAGGTCCCAAACTGATGAAGGATCTTCCGTCAACCACGGTTGCACCTCCATCTCCGAAACCATTGGTCGATGAACAACAACTGATAAATGGCGTGGCTCCGGCAGTGACGATGAGGATGGTTCGGGTGAGCCAGAAGCGGAGAAGTTAGATGGAAACCCTGATTCTAATTCTAACGAACGTAGTGGTGGTTAGTTGGTGAGGTGGTGAGTGGATGTTTGGAGGAAAAGGGAGGACATGGCGGAGGTTGGTGGCGGTTTAGTTTGGTGAGTGTCCCGGTTTTGCCTCTTTGTTCTTTTTCACTCTCTGGAGAAAAATGGGGCCGTTGCGGCGACACGTGGAATTTTAACCCTCACGCGCTCTAATGTTACCTGCCCTTTTAGTATTTTTAGGGAAAATTATATATTAGTCTACATGGTTTCATATGTTATTTATACTTTCTTTATTCTTTATATAAAAATAAATTACTCTTACTTTTTTCAAAAACATTTTAATTATATACCTCTCATTTTTATTATAAAAATATATATATGTTTATTAAAAATAAAAAATTATTACAATTTAAATTAATTTTAAAATTTTAATTAAATTATTTAATAAAATTAAAATATCCTTCAGACTTTTAATTTTACCAACTATTAATTATAAAAAATTTAAAATTATTTACTGTTTTTAAGCTTTTAAATTTGTTTATAATTGATTATAAAAAAGTTTTTGAAAATCACTCAAGATGTTTTTATTTCTTCTTTTACATTAATATTATTAAGTAGAAATGAATAAATAAATTATTTAAGTTTCATAAATTTTTATTTTTGTATAAAGGTTATTTTAGATATATAAATAATTTAATTAATATTAAATTTAAAATTAAATTAAGTTGTAACATTTGTTTAACTTTTAAAGGAGATTCGTATATATTTTTATAATAGATGAGATAACTGTGTAATTAATAAATCTCTCAGGGAAAGAAAAAATAATTCACTCTAAAAAAATATTATTTAATTTTTTTATGAAAAATAATTATTTAATTATAACAAATATTTATTATACTATAATCAAAGTTTTTATTATGTTATGGTAATTTTCTCATATTTTTATGTATATTATAAATTTTTTTAACATTTTAAATAATCCTAAAATAATACTTAACATAGTATTAAAAATAATATGAAATACATTATCTTTAAAGTTACTTAAATCAAATTAGTTTGTCAATATATAAATTATATTTAAAAAATGAATAATATTAAATAAAATGTATTAATTGTCATTTAATAAAAAATAAATTAATATATAATTATTCATATTCTATATATATAAGTTATAATATATATATTTTTTAAATGAATAAAAAAGAGATAGTAGAAAATGAATGAATAAATAATCAGTGACTACTTTTTTGTTTAAAATGAAAATGATTGTTGTTTTTACAATAAATCTCCAGCCGCAAAAGATGTTTTATTAAGATCAAGTTACTAAGTATGTTGGAAGTGGATAAAAAAAATGATAGGAACGAGAAGGATGTTTCACGTTTGTTTTTCCAACCATTCTTGTTATTCCCGATCCCGATAAGGAGGGCCGGCCGCCGGAAGGGAGGATATTCGTTTTTAACAAAGTTTTTGTGTCGTTGATTCCTAAAGCTATGACCCAAGTTATTTGTACTTTAGTACGGACAACATACCAAAGCTTTGGAATTTGGGTGTTTTCATTGGAAAACATATTTATAATTTTTGTTTTTAAGTTAATATAAAGTTTAATTCTTATAATTTTAGTTAATTATTAATTTAGTTCTTGTAATTTAATTTTGATTAATTGAGTCATTAGTTAATTTTATCTTTGTTATTAAATGATTAGCTAATACCAGTGTTTTAAAAACCGGACTGGTCATTGAACCGGTAAAGACAGAGTGTCACGGGTCAGTGGTTCAACTAGGGTCGAAACGTGGTTGAACCGGATTTTAATTAAATAATATTTTTTTAATTTTTTAATATATATTATATATAATGTAATATATTATATATATTAATTATTAATTAATTAAAATAAAACATCATTAAATAATTTTATTATAAATTTATAACTAAAATAATTAAATAAGTCTACAATTTTTATTACACAATAAATTATTACTTAATATTTAATTAACTTATTATAATATTTTTAAATTTTAATTACAAAATTATAATAAAAAATAAAAAAATTATAATAAATATTAAATATACTTTATAGTTTATACACTTCCCAAGGCACTTCTTCACACTTACCCATTATTTTCCCTTCCCAATGCCACTTCCTCCCGCTCACCCATCACGTCCCCTTCCCCTTCCTAAGGTAGCGTCTCCTCTTCTTTCCCTTCCCCTCCCCTCCTCCCCCTCCCCAATTTCTCTCTCTCTCTCTCTCATCTGGATCCCTCTTGGTTCATTCTCTTCTCCCAGCCAAGTGCAACAAAAGCTCTCAATCACTTCTCCCCATCATCGCGAGCTCCTTTGGTGAACCTAGACTCAATTTCAGGAAACTGTTGGCACCAAGTGGAATCCTCCCCCTTCCCCTCCGTCTTCTCCTCCCATCCTCCCCCTTCGTCTTCCCTTCCCTCCCCCATGGTTCTGGAAACCGCTTCAATTGGAATTTCTGGAAAATTGGTAACTTCTTCTTCTTCTTTTGCTTAACCGGGAGAACCGGTGACTCGGCCGATTTTTTCAATTCAACCTCGGGTCACCGGTTCTTGCACCGATTCTTCTGCCTTCGAGTTTTTCGGGTGTTCCAGACCGGCCAGGGGTCTGGTTCCTGGTTAATCTGGTCGGACCGGCCGGGCTGGTCCGGTTTTCACAATAATGGCTAATATTGTTAGTGGTAATCTTATGTGACAAAATTATTACGTAAATATTGAATGGTATTGTCTTTATGAAAAATATGATAATTAATGGTATTGCGATGTTGACTCCCCCAAAGTGAAATTCATCCCAATAGATTCCACGGTAGGATCATTAATGGTCTTTTGTGTTCCTAGATATTCAATAAGCCATTTATAAACAAGTCTTGAAAATGACATTGACAAAAGAAAAATAAGTTCATAAATGAGAAAAATAGAGTCATAAATAGAGGAGTGTTTGATTACGATGATCTTAAACTAACTCTGCCTCTGTTGCAGAATTGCTTGTTGGGTCTATTGATGGATAACTTGCAACTCCAATTTCAACACAAAAAGAAAGAAACGCAGAGAGCTAAGGTTGATGTAGCCCTTTTGAGTAACACTCAGGAGTTTTAGAGTCAGAGACTGAACCAAATGTAATAAATGGTTTTATGAAACAACATGCTTTTTCTATTTGGCAGCAACCATACTTTTCATAAAGACAATCAATCAACCACCATTCACTGGCATCTTCAATATAAAAAAAACATTATTACCATATGAGGGAAGACGCGCGATGAAGATGGAAACTGCAATCACTAGTGACGACAAGGCAACCACCAGCATACGGGGGAGACAACGAGGAGATATGGCTAAGGGAGGAAGATGGAGGAGAGGCTGCGTGAATCAACCTAGTAGAAACGATAGCAGGGGTGCACGCCACATTGGATGTTGGCATAGCAATTTTGTCATATAGGATTAACAGATAGATAATTTAGTTGTCATATCAGACTATAATTTAACAGTGTTAGTTAATCAATAACAGGGATTAAATTGACATGAATATAAACTATAAGAACTCAATTGATTGAAATTAAACTACATGGATCAAATTGATAATTAATTAAAACTATAGAAACTAAACTTTATATTAATCATTTGTTTTTTTTTAAGAAATAATTTAAAAAATCTAAAAAGATTGAAAAAAAAAAAAAATTCCATAGTACAAGTGTTCAAAATTAAATCAAAAAATAAAGTAAAATTTTTTTATTCTTTTAAATTGTTTCTTAAAATAAAATAATAAAATAATAAAATGCTAAGTAGCATAGCAAGTCCATTATAATATCCATGGTCCCACTAATAAATCTAAAATATTACTATGAATAGCTAATAATTTTCTTATATGAATTACTTTTTCTCACAAAAAATGTTTTTCTTGTTCAAGTTGAAAACATAAAAGATTGGTCTGTCACATGATATATATATATATATATATATATATATATATATATATATATATAATATATAAGTATATTCCTTGCATTCCATGACATGGATGCATATCTTAAACATTATTCTAAAGTTTATTTCTTAAGAGTTCATCTCTTAACATTGAAGAATAATGAGACAAGTGCATTTATTAAGGTTAAAGGCATTCTTTTTACTTCATATTCTTTATTGAGCATTCATTTATTCTATCAAAAAATGACAAATAATAAAGATAGAACAAATGAACAACCTCGAGAAGAAGTTCAAAATGTCACATCAAGTAATAAATTGTCAAGAGAATGGAGGCCATCCTCAACATATCTAATGGACTACTCATAGGAGTCCAACTTAAGGCATAAAGACAATATAATTATACAAGAGCATGAACAACACACATTCATATCTTAAATTAAGAGGGCTTATTCTATTCACCGAGCGGAAGCAGCAGTTCCACCAGCAACTTCAGTTGCGGTTGACCCATCATCATTTTGCGTCGCGTCCCTCTCGGATCGGGAGCCCGAAGCATACCTATAGTTAGTTCTTGAGCCCCCTGTTGCCAAAGCGAGCAGTCCCCCCAACTGGCATCTATTAGTTAAGGGGGTTGGGGTACGGGACGCAGAAGCATAGGGAGTGATAGCAGCAATTGATCCTGATCCGGTTAAAGTCCAAGAGCATTCTTATGGCCAAATAATGTAGAAAAAGCTCTTAGTGATGATTATTGGATCAAGGCAATGCAAGAAGAATTCAACCAATTTTAAAGAAATAAGTTTGGACACTTGTACTTCAACCAAAAGATCAATTTGTGATAGGTACAAAATGAATATTTAAAAACAAACTTAATGAAGGTGGACATTTTGTGAGAAAAAAGGCAAAGTTAGTTAGAGTTGTTAAATTAGGCTACGCCCACCCAGCACTTATATATATATATATATATAGGGGATGTATCTTATGAGATGGGTGGTTTATTATGAGATGTGAGAGGAGCAATTAATGGCCATTGGATTAGAAATCAATGGCTCAGATTGCTTATTAAAAGTCATGTGAGTGGCACATGCATTTTTAATGAGTAGTCACATGCGAGGCACATGACTTTTAGTGAATAATCTGAGCCATTAATTTCTGATCCAATGGCAATTAATTGCTCCTCTCACCTCTCATAATAAACCACCCATCTCATAAGATACATCCCCTATATATATATATATATACACACACACATTGATTTCTGATCCAACGGCAATTAATTGCTCCTCTCACCTCTCATAATAAAC
>JASKGM010078373.1:0-15019 GCA_034509205.1 Ceratonia siliqua
TTTTGTTTTCTAGTTACTGTTTTCGGAAAACAGTTTTTAAAAATAACTGATGAAAACAGTTACCCAAACGAGTTTTTTTGTTCTCGCAGAACAAAAAAACAAAAAAACAGTTTTTAAAAACTAATCCAAACACCACCTTAATTTTTTTAGGCATTGTGTTCTAATTTTTTTTAAATTTTTTCCTTAAACTTTTGAATTTTAAAAAAAAAATTTAAAAATATCACCTACATTTAGGTGTAACTTAACAAACATCATATAATTTTGATGGATCGACTCAGATAAGGAGAAATAACATTGTTGTATGCTATCTCTAATAGGTCGACCAACGTGGATGACATGCTTCTAGAATATAGGGAATTACGAACACTACCAATAAAATGCATCTACATTTTGAAGGCTATACTTAGGAGATTGCATCACAAAATGGTGGATCTTCAATCAACATCACAAGTTTTACTTCTATTGAGGACTGAGTCCTCGCTATCTACGCTATTATTTATTTGTTCCCCACTTATTTAGAAGTGTTTTACCTACAGCCTAAGTGGTATCAGGATCACTCACTATCTAAAGGATAAGGAATTCGATTCCTGGGGAGCCGTCCCTGACTTCAAGGTCAGTAAAACATCTTTAAATAAGTAGGGGATAAATAAATAATAGCGTGGACGGCGATGACCCAGTCCTCAACAACTTCTTTTAAGTTTATTTTTATGCTTTTTGCTATTTAATTTTCCAACGTTGTACACAAGCAATAACTTTGGCACTTTCAACAGAAAAATACAGAAACTCGATGTTCTTCAAATATTGATTTTCATGAATGAGTTTGAGAAACCAAGAGGAGTCATCATGCTCCTATATGAACAATTTGATCTTTGATAGTCGAGATTTTCATTATCAATAGTAAATAACTCTTTTTTTCCTTTGGAGTACATATTAATTCAAGTCTTTTTTTCTTTTATTTATTAATGTTGAGTTGTTAGGGAAAACATTATTCATGCTTTGGTTAGTTACCCAAAAGCTTATTGGATCCTCTCACCTACCTAGCTACGATCGTCCTCACGTACCTAACAAATATTCATGGAATGGTACGCAGAACTAGTAGCTTTTACCCTTCACCAAGTCTCTTGGAATAGGTGTGCTTTTTTATTCAAGTGGGGCCCACATAATTTTTTTTTTAATAAGGAGGACCCATGCCTCTTTACATTATATGTAGCACTGTGTTTAGTGTTACAGGAGTACTGAATTTTTCCTCCAACATCGTATAGCTCAAAAAGTTGCCCATGAAAAGAGAGTATTTGCAAGATTTGTATATTTAGTCTACACACAACTAGCAAGTTTACTTTATTTTCTCATCAGTCTCATATTTATAAGGACTAATATAATAAAAACTTAAAATATAATAAATTAATCAATAATTATTCTAACTTTTAAAATATGCATGTACATTGTTGGAACCTCTCACGTTATGAAAATTACTAGTGGACATGCAGTTATTAGTAAACAAGCAGTTATAAGGGAGAAGTAATTATATGAGGATCAAGCACTTAGACATCAAATGTGGGACAAGCAATTATGCAAGGAGATGTATAATTCTTTATGTGTGGGTTCCAAACATACGTTAATGCATATAAAGGCACTAGTATATATATTATGAGTTTGGAGCGAGTTGAGAATCATATTATTGGACTCATGAAAAAAATTAATAAAAGTTTCAAACCCATATCCAAGAACATTAATATTCAAACCCAAATTCAAACTAGTAAATTATACAGGCATCATCAAGATCCTCATCTCTACTTAATTAGAACAAAATATTTGGAATAAAAAAAATATTTGAGGACCATATTCGTTTTTGGAAATAAAAAAGTACACGTTTTTATCTATAAAAAAGCAGAAATACTCTTCATGTGGTAGCTGGGCTACGATACAAGCCCAATGTGGCAAGCCCTGCTTCCTGGCCATTGACCCATTGTTGTATCCGCCCATTGCCCTAATAGTAACAAACGGCCACTGAGTAACTCACCCCTTCTCCCACAGCCGATTACTCTCGTCTCTCTCCGACCTTGCGAGAACCGAGCGATCCAATTCACATCATGTTCCGTCGAGCGACAAGCATGCTGGGTCGACCCCTTCTAGCCGCCCGGTCTCGGTATTTCTCCACCGATCTCCCCGCTGCTCCCACAGCCGATTCAAGCTTCGTTGAAGCATGGAAGAAGGTGATCCCTAACATGGACCCACCCAAGACTCCTCTTGCCTTCATGAAGCCTCGCCCTGCTGTACCTTCTTCGCTCCCTTCGAAGCTCAGTGTCAATTTCGTGCTCCCTTACGCTTCGGAATTGTCGGCGAAAGAGGTCAGTTTTGATAGACCCCAGTGGTTTTAGGTTATCATTTTCTGATTTCCTTGGGTTTGTTTTGATATTGTTTTCTATTCAATTTTCTCTTCGAATTTCATTCTCAATCATTCTCACCTTCTAAAGTGATTAATATAGAATAGTGATCTATGGGTAAATACCCTGGATTCACTCTCACTGCACTTTCCTTCAAAGTAGCAGGATTCAGATTTGCTGATGTTTGATGCATTTCTGCGTGCATTATCTGGATTTTGATTTTCGAAAAGCTCAAGTAACGTCTATCTAACTATGGAAATAACACTTTGTTCAATTATGATATTTCTCCTTTATTACTAGTTCTTCATTAGCGAGTGTGTTTCAAGTTAAGGGTCGTCTAAGTTTGTTTCAAGTTTTTTTGTCCTAAATGTTTGTATCCTTCAAAGAAGCACGATTCAGAGTATCATTCAGGGAAACATAAGCATGTATGATTAAATTATGCTATTGTAGTTTTCAACGAAATTTCATTTATTATATTTCCTCTCTTTCTTAACTTCTGTTTTTTGGTCTCACTCATGTTTTAACGTTGAAATGTAAGACAATACTAACATTTTATATATGTTTTAACAATTGATTGGTACATAAAATTAGAATTTTAGATCCCTTTCACCATTTTCTTTGGCTAAATTATCTTTTAACTTTTAAGACCATTTTCTTTCAAACAACAAATGGTGCTTAATAGTCACTTCATATTCTATGTTGTTGGTCACTTTAGAGTTTAGACACATTTTCTTGCCATCTATTATATTCTATACAGATCCTTCTGCCTTAATATTACATGTAGTCCGCATGTTTTAATTAAAACTGGTTTGAAATTGAATTAATGGCCCTTTTGTAATGTTTTACGTAGCTTTTTTTTTCTTCCTAAAATTATCTTTTGAAGCGGAAGTAGCTATTAAAATATCTATGAATATGAAGATACTTTTAGCATAATATGTGGTTGCTGTTGGTTACTTCAAAAACATATATTGTTTTGTTTGCCTTTTATATACTTGAGTGTACATGTATCCCATTTCTATACTATGCTTGAAACATAGGTTCTTTGGTTCACTTGACAGTTTGATCAACAGGCTTCCCAAATAGCCTGAGTCACTTGGCACCATCCAGCTGGGCATTATGTAGATTATAGTGTAGAATTCCATGCTTGAAGCATGCTCCTCTTTGTTCTGTGGGAGTTGGATTGTAGGAAAACATCATTTCCGAATTTTAGGCGTGTAATTTTCTGCATATATCTTGAACCTTTTAAATCATCTGAGTTATTTGAACTATTTCTTGTTTTTACCATCACCTGCCCACTTTCATACCCTCTCAAAGTCAAAAACTAAAAATTGAGTTTAGCTGACTCCAAAATACCAACAAAAGACATAAAGCCAAAGGATTTTCTGGATCAAGTAATATGGTTCACGTTAGGCTTTCAAATGATTTTCCTATATACATTATCCTTTTTTAGATAAACAAATTGATAAGACTTCTATACGGTTTACCTATGCTAGAAGGCAGAAGGAATAACAGAACTCAATTGTAATTGTACCTAGGAGAGTTAGTTAATTGGAAAGCAACTGTAAGTAGTTCATCTGAACTGAGTTAGTTGTAGCTAGGCCTTTATATAGGAGGAGGAGAGTAGAAGAGAGGCAGGCAATTAAGTAGATTGTCTGGGAGAGCTTGCGGGTCTCTTGAATACCCACTACCTGTAATTCAGTTTCATTCATCTGAATACTAGACACCTCAAAGAGTCATTTGACTCTGTTTCATTCAATTTTGAGTTAGTTCTTATCAAGTGGTATTAAAGCAGTTCATCATACGGAATGGCAAGCAATAAAATGGAAGAAAAGCTAGGGGTTGATGGAGGAACAAATGGGTTCTGTTAAAGAAATGGTGTAGAGGATTCCATTGATCGAAAAGAAGCTTGAAATGCTGTTAACCAAGATGGATCAGATTTTTCAAAATCATGGGTCACCAGCGATTAATTCAAGACCTCAGGTAGAAGGGTCCCAGCTAACAAAACGATGGTGTCGTCGCGGAGACATGGGATTGTAAAGGAATCAGAACCTCACCTGGAATCAAGAAACAAGAGATTGGAGATGCGCAGTGATAAACCACCAGTGTCTTTGAACGGTGGAGGAACCAATGGGAAACAAGAACTGTACTTGGAACCAAGCAATCGAAGATTGGAGACACCAGTAATTGAAGGGTAAAACCCAGAGCAGTTCAAGTAGAATGGTTCTTTTGATGAACCATATGGCAAATGTAGAGAAGCTAGAAGCAGCAATTGAAAAATTGGATGGGGAGGCTTTGGCTTGGGTCGAATGGACGGATGGGTATTGACCAATTCGAAGCTGGGTATGCTGGAAAGCTAACCTGCTTGAACGCTTTCAGCCTTCGAGGGAAGGGACCGTTCGTGAGCAGTTCTTGGCTCTATGGTATAGAGGGGTACAGCACGGAACCATAAACGAAGGTTTGCACCTTTGAGCGACACCTCTGAACGAGTGCTAGAAGGGAATCGCATAAACTGCCACAAACCTAAGATTAGGGATGAGGTTAGGAGGGTACAACAGTGGGGCTGGGTCGGATTAGGGATCTAGCCCAATGAGTGGAGGAACGAAACCTCACTTTGAGACAGCCCAAGATAGTAGCAACCAACCCAGCTGGACAGGGAACCACCTAATGCCCAATATGGGCGATGAAGCCCACTGTTACGAACGAAGGATGAGGAGTAGCAGAGAAGATGGGAGTCCAGAAACCAAGCCCAACGCTCAAAAGACTTGCAGATTCAGAATTAAGGGCCAAAAGGGTGGAAGAGAGAAAATTAACGGTTAAAAAGCCCAATCCAGCTTTCAAAAGGCTTACGGAGTTGGAATTAAAGGCCAGAAGAGAGAAGGGCCTCTGCTACAAATGTAACAAAAAGTATAATTGGGGCCACCAGTGCAAAACCCACGATTTACAAGAGATGGGTGTGGACAGTGAAGCATTCGACGAAGGAACCATAGATGAGGAAAAGGATCAGCGGGATGTGGGGCAGGTATTAGCTGACAATATCAAGATACCTGGTAGACTGGTAAAGGGTAGTCATTACACTGATGTTGAGGATGATGCTGTCAACAGTATAGAGTTGGAGGATGAAAGAGAGTTTTTGGTTGATCTCATGGCTGCTTCTGGAACATTTATCCCAACTGATCATTTTTATGCAAAGGATACTGTCCTTAAGCCATACAATCCCAAGAGTTTGTCAAGTTTACAAGCCACTAAAGAAACTGGATTTTCTTCCTCTAGAACAATGCCATCTCATGGTGAAGGCAGTAGTCAAACTTCTGTGATCAAAGGGGGTTCACCACCCTTGGATGGAAAACCATATTTTGAGAAGTCAGATTACATGTCTTCAAACTTGGGTTTGAGTAGAGACACTGGTGTGGGTCCTTCCAGAATACCTAATAAAGCGACTCCTAGCCAATTGGAAAAATTCGGGCCATCAGCTGGTACTTCTCTGTACAAAGGGACTCGTGGAATGATTGTGAGTGGTGACAGGACAAGGAATAACAGAACAATCCCCTATGCGGTTAATATGTCCCCAGCTGGGTGTGTGTCATTGTTGTTATGAGACCACTTGGGAGATTTTTGAAACAATCTCCTTGCAATTTTCTGATTCTCACCTTGAGAACAAGGTGAGGCTTTGGGCTGCGGGTATTGATAAGACTTCTATACGGTTTACCTATGCTAGAAGGCAGAAGGAATAACAGAACTCAGTTGTAACTGTACCTATGAGAGTTAGTTAATTGGAAAGCAACTGTAAGTAGTTCATCTGAACTGAGTTAGTTGTAGCTAGGCCTTTATATAGCAGAAGGAGAGTAGAAGAGAGGCAGGCAATTAAGTAGATTGTTTGGGAGAGCTTGTGGGTCTCTCGAATACCCACTACTGTAATTCAGTTTCATTCATCTGAATACTAGTGTATGTAAGGAGGTTTTGATTACGGTTTACATATTGATTGTATATGTAATCTTACAGTTTTGTATTAATTAGGTAAAATCCTGGATCATGTTATAACTCAGTTGTTGAATTTTATGATGTAATGTAACACCTGCACCAATTTCCAGTTTAATATAAATTGAGCATCTAATCACATTATCATCCGTAAGAATTTTCTTAAGCTATAAACACTGATATGTCTGAGTTTTGCATGAGCTTAGCAGTCCTCATAGTAAGTAATGATAATCCTTATGCAACAACATTGATTTATAAGACAATAAGCCCACGGTGGAACGCAAAATCCTTGTTTACAATATTTAATCTGGCTCTACAAGTTATAATCCATTTGCCAAAAATAACCACTCTGATACAGACCAAAAGTCTTAGACCTAAATAAATAAATGTGTACTAGCAGATACTTTGGACAATAAAAGGGTGGGCAAAAGAGAATAAACCACAGATGAAAAGGGTCTGATTTTCTGGTTAAGCAACCAGAGAAAACAGAAGAAAAATTGATCTGGTCAAGTAATGGAATAAATCTGTTTTAGGCTTTATTTATCAAGTTTAAAAAAAAAAAAATCTTTGTAAAGGCTTAAATTAAACCCCCTTTATATTGGGTAGAAACCCAAGCCTTAAATTAAAAATTTTCAGTTAGACATCTTAACATAATACCACATGGTGAATTTAACAGCTTTACATCAGGAAATGAATGTAAATATATCTAATTGATTTTGGGTCATGGGAAATATCATATCCCCTTCTATTGTATGGATTGAGTTTAGAAACTCATTCCATAATTGAACATATTTATATAAAATTGACATCTTGGATCGAGTGTACTATTGTTGGTTTTAATTGTCCTTTGGAAATACGTTGCGTTTTACTTATCTTGAAATTTTTAACTGTACTGATGATATAGGATAACAAGAGGGTTAAGGCTTAGCAGACTGAGATTTAGGGTTTCTAGGGGGTGGATATATTGTGGAATGAAGGGTTATTGTCTGAATGTGAATGGTAGAGTGATGTAGCTCGGGAGAAAAACGCTCAAACAGCTAGAGAATGAGCTAGAAATAGAAGAGAAGAAGATGAACATTACTGAACCGTACTTGGGTTCTCTCTGCTGAGAAACCTCTGAACTCTGATATAAAATCTCCAAAATACAATCTGATTGAAGTATTACAACTATCAGGTCCTATATTCTGGAATAACCGTTATTGTAGTTACAGGAAACAGGGACATGTTCACAGCACATGCTAACTTAAAATAGACAGCTTACAAAACCAAATAAATGCCACATAACAGAAGTAAAACAACACACGTAAATAGGCAACCAGTAACTAACAGGAACTAATAAACATAAAGATAGAAACCAAACACTCAAGGAGGGATGCTCCTGCATCATAGAGCAGGTTGTAGGCAAGAGGATGGGGTTTTAGGATCCTTTTAGTGATTGTTTGGGTGTTGTGGACACTGGACAGTACCTGCAGGAATTGTGCTTTGAGTTTGATGGGTTTTAGGGCAAATTGATGCAACAATTAGTTAGGGGTTTGGTTGCGTGAATTTTTTAATTTTGTCTGCCAAGGAAATCAGGTCTGGGTAGCTTAGAAAGTTATTAAAGAAAACATAATAATAGCTGAGAAGAAGAAGAAAACTCAGGCTTCACACCTAGGGTTTGATTGATTCACTCAACCATGTAGATAGCAATTAGCTGAAAACTCATGAAACTGATCATTGAGTCTGAAAGAAAGCATTACAACTTTTTAAATGGACCCCCTGCATCTTATCATACAAGGATAAGTAAGTACAGGAGTCCTAATTCTATAAGAATTTAATCTTCCTAACATGATACAGAAGTGCCTAAAGATCAAAGTAAGACTCAAACACCAAAATAACATAAATCCAAGCCCAACAACAGCTCAAGGCCTGTTATGCCCAAAAATAAAATATAAAAATGCGAAAATTACTAAAATACACCTAAACTTATATTAAAACGCATTTACACTCATAAATAAGGTCCCAAAAGGGGTTCCCCATTAGTAGGCATGTGCCAAATCAATGCTGGAGAGCTGGAATTGGTTTCTGCACGCATTTTCTTAGGTCTTCAAAGGCTGCTGCCAGTGTCCTCCATCAACTAACTTGGAGAAATAGATCGCACACTACAACCTCTGGTACAAATTAGATATAAGGAAGATGCATTGCTATCTGGTTCTAAAACATGTGCATAATTAACAGAAACTTCACGTGTTACTTTTTATTTTTTATTTGGTTTAATTATATTTTTGGCCCCTATAGTTTTACCCAATTTGCAAATAGTCCTTATAGCATTTTTTTAATTGAGTCCTTATATTTCTATTCCGTTTTCATGTTAGTCCCTGTCGTTAACATCTATTATAACACCGCTAAAAGTTTACTGACTTGGATAATGGAGCTAACATGTCATATGCTAGGTTTACCTAGTCATCACCACATGGTTTTCAATATAGTTCCTACACATTTGCTTGTTTTCAATTTAGTTGCTTAGGATTTAGGATTTAGGATTTAGGGTTTAAGGTTAGTGTTTAGGCTTTAAGGGTAGGGCTTTGTGCTTAGGGTTGAGGATTTAGGGTTTAGTGCTGAGGGTTTAGTATTTAGGACTTTTAGGTTTGGAGTTTAGGGTTTAGGGTTTATATAAGGACTAAATTGTAAACAAGCAAAAGTATAGGGACTAAATTGAAAATCATGTGGCGATGATTAGGCATATGTAATAGATGACATGTTAGCTCTATTATACCATTCAACAAATTTTTATCAGTGTTATAGTGGATGTTAACAGCAAGGACTAACTTAGAAATGGAAAGAAAGTATAAGGACTAAATTTAAAAAAAATTATAGGGACCTACATGAAAATCGGGTGAAACTATAGGGACCAAGAGTATATAATTAAACCTTTTTATTTTCATGTCTCTTTGGTGATGTTTTTGATTGAAACCAGAGAAAAAACAATGCAATAATATTTGCTCGTATTCTTTGTATTGGAAGGAAAAGGGGAAATTATGGGAGAGGACTATGTATTTGTTTTTGATAAAATGGACTAATTATAATATAAAGGTAGAAACCCATGAAAGCATTCACAAACGATCCTTTATTCAAAGAGTTTGTTGATCTTGTTGACATGGCACTCCAGATTTCAAGGTTTTCGTGGCAGTAATTCTACAAAATTGCATGAAACTCCTGCCTAGTCCTTGTGCACTTTGGAATACAGGCAAACATGATCAATAAATCTATTATGTTCCTAAATGCCTAGTTCTGAGATTTTTTTTGATGTTCTAAGATAGATGTTTAGAGGTCTGGACTCTGGTATCAAGCTGATACAACCAAGCAAGTTGCAAGTGAATTTTGGGTTGCTAGGTCAAACTGATTGTGTCCCATCTAGTTGTAACGACAGTGAGATTCACCCCCGAACATAATTAGACCAAATGAAGCCCCCTATTTTCATTTGGAGTATTGGTGGTGCTTGTAATAAATTTCAGTTATGCTACAGGTACAAAAGAAAGAAAAATTTATTAAAAAACACGGCATTCTTGTGTGTGCTTTAGGTAGATTCTCTCCACCAAATGGACAAGTTATAGTTGAGTGTAATATGCCACTATCCAATTTGTTATCTTCAATCTCATATATTAATGGAGTAAACATATCCTACGGACAGAAAGCCTCTGCTTTGTTTGGTTGAGAGGAGCCTTGACGCAAACCCTCAGAGGGAGAATGAGGGAATGAGTGATAGAGATTTAAAGCAGAAGGCTTCTCAATCTCAGTAGAGATTTGAGATGGTTAAGACTGAATAACAAAAGTACCTCATCCAACGGCACAAATTTTGTGTATTTGTTGAAATATATAGTATTAGACTGGTCTTCGTCCTATTGGAGTGAAGAAGTTTATAATTTTTGAATGAATTAGTGCCTCCATGAAAGAATGTTGATGATTATTGGAAGAAGGCAATTCGAAATTTCTCTTAAAATTTGTTAAAATGCAGTTTTAGATTTTGATGATTTGATTCTCCCTTTGAAACATGAGATAATTTATGCCCAACTTTTTATTTGAATTTATTTTGACAGGTCGACATGGTCATAGTACCAGCAACAACTGGGCAGATGGGTGTTCTTCCTGGTCATGTAGCAACAATTGCAGAGTTGAAACCTGGGGTCCTGTCTGTTCATGAAGGGAATGAAGTGACCAAGTATTTTGTCAGTAGTGGCTTTGCTTTTATCCATGCAAACTCTGTTGCGGATATAGTAGCTGTTGAGGCTGTGCCAATTGATCGTATTGATGCAGACCTTGTCCAAAAGGGTCTTCAAGAATTCAATCAGAAGCTGAGTTCAGCCACAACTGATTTGGAGAAAGCTGAAGCTCAGATTGGGGTTGATGTTCATAGTGCTCTCAACTCTGCTCTTTCAGGCTAGGAGTACTATTATTGAGCTTTCCTTCTGAATATGTGGCGAGTTCGTGTTACTGATTTATTTCAGTGGAATCAAAAGTTGATCATGAACATATTTTAATCTTGTATTCCTGTGTTGAAAGTGGAATTTGGTAAAATAATCTTTCAATGGCTCCCATCTAGCTCAATGAAGTTGTGCGGTGCAAGGCCTTGAAGAAACTAGAAAGAAAAGATTAATTTATATTTTCTACAATGTAATAAAAGACCACTCCCATGCAGAATTTTAGGCTTTAAAATTACAAATGAGTGAACCTAGTTTGAATATTGAAATGAAATTTGTCAATTAGTTTTACTTAGACGGATGTATGACGGGCTAAAGTGGAAAAGATCCAGAGGCAACATGATGATCCTTTTGAGCAGTTTGTGATCGTTCATGCAAGATTAGTTTGTGACTGTCCGTGTAAGATTGGATGGTTATGATTTTTTTAAAAAAATAAAAATTTAATAAAAAAAATTTGAAAAGATGTGTCAAATTGTGATTGATTGTTTGAAAATGAACGGTCACGATTTGATTTGACTTGTCATGTTGCAGGTATGATATGATGGGATCTAGATCTGATTAAAGTCTAATTTTGCTTGTATCACTAGAGCATAAGAAGTGTTTAGATATAGCTTTTTTTTGACCTAGTTGTGTCGTCCTTGATGCATACAAGTCAGGTCGTTATCTACTATTATTTTTTAATGGGTGGGAGAGAGTGGGGAATGCCTTTCTTACAAATTTTATAATTTTTTTTAGGAATTATATAACTTTTGATCTTTACAATTTCACTTGATTTTCAATTTAATTCCTATAATTTAGTTTTATTCAATTAAGTCTTTACAGTTTCAAAATTTTTTTATTGGCCCCAACTGTTAAAGATCCACTTAACATCGTTAATATCATTACTGAATTAATAAAAAATTAATCACATAATATGCTTACGTGTGAAGATGATGTAAGAGAACATAAAAAAAAAAAAAAAAGATAATGCCTGGTACCAAACAAGAAAATAAAAAACAATGCCTGGTACTCCAGCAAAATAAAATGGCCAAATATTTATACAAAAAAGAAAGAAGTGACCAAATAATTAGCAGTAATATACATTTTTTAACTTCATGTATAAACCATTAAACTTTAAGATAACGCCCTTTTTTTTATTTTTTTAAAAATAATGCTGTCCTACTGCAACAAAATAAAGCCACCAAATATTTAAAAAAAAGGAAAAATTATTCTTTGGTGCCTATGGTGTTTCATGGTACCAAATTGGGTCATATACTGTTCATTCCTTTTATCTCTTTTTTACCTTTCATGAAAAATGATTTAGTAATAAAATGTGGTTATTATGTTATAACCATAACATAATAATCGTCTTTTTATAATTAGATAATAACTTTTTATAATAGAATTATTTTTTATAACTGAATAATAATTTTTTAATAAATGGTAGAAAAGAAAAAAAATGATGAACAGTGCATGCAACCAAATAGGAATTTGGCGCTCCATTGTGCGGCAACAAATAAATTTCCCAAAAAAAAAAAAATTGAAGTGACCAAATAACTAGTAGTATGTTGATAGTGGAAAATATCTATTGAGTATCCAAATTGTTGATCTGGGAAAAAAATGACTACTCCAAGGTTCAGACAATCAGGTAAAAAATCAATAACGGAATCGTCGTATTTTTGGTATTTTTTTGGGAAAAAAAAAATCAAAGGTACTGCCTTTGAGTACAACTCTTCAA
The DNA here is from genome assembly GCA_034509205.1 of Ceratonia siliqua. Taxonomy (NCBI): domain Eukaryota; kingdom Viridiplantae; phylum Streptophyta; class Magnoliopsida; order Fabales; family Fabaceae; genus Ceratonia; species Ceratonia siliqua. The sequence goes on from JASKGM010078373.1 coordinate 12,534, forward strand.
AAAGTAAATTGCAAAAAGGCAAAGTATAAATTTTGGTGTCTAATTGAAGGTCCCTTCTTTGTTTGCCATTTTTTCTATATTTATCCTTAGATAGTGACAGTTTCTCCCAAAATCCAATAACCACGTTCTTCAAATGCCCATGATTCAACCATGACCTTCCATATTCAAGGACATTTCCGCGTTTCGCATATACACATGATCTACACTTTATTTGTTTCTCGACTTGGCCGTCAAAATTCTTAAGTATTGAATAATTGGCCATTGCCAGTCACTTGTGTCGATGTCAGAGCAGAACACCATTGCCTGCGAATCGATCGTTATTTGCTGTCTCGTAACTTCCGCTAGTTGTGATAATACTGACATTTTGTATTTCGAAGCGGTTTAGGACAACTTATTGGCCTCCTATTCAAGTATCTTGGGATATGCCTAATGGTGACATCATCAAATTCGACAAGCAGTCTGGCTATTATCATTAAGTACCTGTCCATTCTTTCATTGATGCAACCTATACTCCTAGCTGCCTGCTTGATCAACATCGCATTCCTTGCAATGTTGACATGTTTAGCCCCTAAATTGTTAAGATTCTCCAGGCTGATGATTAGAGTTTTGTACTCGACCTCGTTATTGGAAAATCCTTCAGGTAAATTGAAACTTATCCTAGTCCGTTTTCCCCGAGGGTCAACAATGAATACACTGGCACCGTCCCCTTTTAGTGGCTTGACCCATCAAAGTACAGTTTCTATGGTTTTAGGTCGATGATTCCTACTAGGTTATCTAATACAAGAATGTTCGACTAGGAAGTCGACCATTGCCTGGCCTTTTGTTGCTTGTAACGGTGAATATTATAAATTGAACTCTGATAGTGCCGTAGTCTAGTTGCCGATCCAACCATGAATAATAGGGTTTGACAACATATACTTGATTATTTCTGTATGAGAAAGAACGTAAACCAAGGTCGGCAACATGTGGTATTTCAATTTCATGCAAGAGGAGTAAACAAATAGACATAATTTCTCTACTGATGAATATCTTCGCTTGATATCATTTAAACTTGGCTATAATAATAAGCTACTCTTTTATGCCGAGCTTCATCTTCTTGAGATAAGAAGCTTCCTATGGTCTCCTTCGTGGCCGACACATAATTTTAGTGGTCGGTCATGTACAGTTGGTGTCATAATTGGTGGATTAGCCAAATGCTTCTTAATCTTGTCAAAGGCTTGTTGATGTTGAGGCAACCATTCAAAGGTCTGCCCATCCTTTAATTTCAACAGTCGTGAGAATACTTCTGTTTTCGTCAACACATTTGATATGAATCTTGTCAAAAAGTTAATATTTCCTAGCAAACTTTGTTACTCTTTCTTGTCCCTAGGTGGCAATGAATTGATTATAACCTTCGCTTTGTTTTGATTGATCTCAATGCCCTTTTTGTGAACTAAGAACCCAAGTAAATTACCAGTGGACACTCCAAAGGCACATTTTAGGGGGTTCATTTTAGTACATGTCATCTCATTCTTTCAAAGCCCCCTCCTTAGTTTGGCTAAGTGCTGAAGATGTGTTTAGGATTTTACAATGACATTGTCGATATAAACATCCTTGAACTGGCCAAACATATTGTGACATATCAAATTCATCACCCTTTGATAAGTGGCCCTTACATTCTTCAGCCCAAATGACATGACAACCCACTTGAAAGTACCAATTGATCCTGAACATTTGAATGTTGGCTTTGGGATGTCTTTCCCTACAATATAAATTTCGTTATATTTGGAATGGTCATCCATCATGCTCAAGATTTGGTAACTGGAAGCCGAATCGACTAGCATATCGGCTATCGGCATGGGGTAGTAATCCTTAGGTGTTGTCGAATTTAAATTTTTGAAGTCAATGCAAATTCTCATTTTCCAGTTCTTCTTCATAGTTGACACGATGTTCGATATCCATTTTGCATACTGTGCTGTCTTGATGAACTTGGCTTGCAAAAGTTTTTCGATTTCTTTAACTTTTCTGGCTCAATATGGGTAAATATTCGAGGAGGCTGTATGTGTGGTGGGCATCACTCCTTGATTGGCAACTCATGTTGTACCAGGTCTCTACTTAGGCCTAGAATTTGCTTATAATTCCAAGCAAAACAATCCTTGAATTCCTTTAACAATTCAACCAAGGCTGACTTGAACTTGAGTTTTAGTAAGGCGCTAATAAAGGCCAGCTTCTTATCTTCTGAATTGATTTCTTTTAGAGGATCTTACACTTCCAACTCCTTGTCTGACTCTCATTGGGAAACCGTTGATAAAGAAAATATAACTCTCTGTTTTTCATATATGAACGAAAAGCCAAGACTCACAATATATACAATGATGTCTCAAAGAAGATGGAGACCGAAAAGGAACCTTTTCAGAAGCTCATTAAAAAGCTGAAGACAAAACAAAATAATGAAAGAAAACTGCAACCCTCACTTTATAAAGTCAACAAAAGGTATATAAGAAAAG
>JASKGM010078415.1:0-15009 GCA_034509205.1 Ceratonia siliqua
AAATACATGTATTTATGTAAGTCCACAAGAATATATTAAATATTCCAACATTCTCCCACTTGGACTACATAAATCAAGTCTAAATTTTAAATATGTACTCCAGCTCAACAACACATAATGTGGCCACAATAAAGTGTCAAATAACATATCTCAATTAGGTCCACAATAGAAATATGAGTATATCAACAATACAAAAATTATATTCGATAGGAATATAAAATCATGCATGGAAGTACTCAATTTCTGATAACCAAACACAGTATGGAATTATGTTGGGAAATGAAACGCATTTAATCACGTGATCACAATATGTAATTCCCAATATAATGGCCCTGACATCCGCCCAAGATGTCCACTGAGATTTAACACAAATTCTCAGATAACACAATGAGACTAGGTCCACAATGTCTCCACAAACATGCCAAGATTATCACAAATTTGCATGCTTCAACACGACATGGCAATATCATTAATGTAAGGATCATGATAGAGATATCAAATACATATAAACATACATACAATGTTTTAACATAAACATAATACAATATGATTATAGACATAAACATTTTAAACTCCGACTAATCAAAGGCTTCAAAAGACTTCACTAATCCCATATGGGTTACATGATCATTAAAGACTTTAACAAGTATGCCTTTGGTTAGAGGATCTGCAATCATGTGATCACTAGGTAAGAACTCAACATGAGTTTCACCTTCACGAATTTTCTCTTTGACAAATAAATATTTGATATCAAAATGTTTTGTACGCTTAGAACTCTTGGGAGTCTGAGAATAACTTACAGCAGCATAATTATCACAATATATGGTTAGAGGTCTGGATATACTCTCCACAATACTAAATCTAGATATTAAATTCCTCAACCATATTGCCTGACGAGTAGCTTCATAACATGCAACATACTCTGCCTCCATGGTGGAGCTGGCCACACGTGGTTGTTTGACACTCTTCCATGAAATGGCTCCACCAGCCATAATGAAGATGTAACCAGAAGTGGAAGTCAGGTTATCATCACAACCTCCATGATCGGAGTCAGTATAGCCTATCACCTCAAGATGATTAGACCTCTTATAACAAAGCATGTAGTCTTTTGTACCTTGGAGGTACCTCATCACTTTCTTCGCCGTTTTCTAATGAGCCATTCCAAGATTGCTCAAATATCTTCCAAGTACACCTTCTGCAAAGGAAATATCAGGATGTGTACAAACTTGAGCATACATGAGACTCCCAACAGTTGACGCATAAGGAAATTTACAAATTTTTCTTGATCATTCTGAGGCCATTGGGATTTTGAAAGTTTTTCACCCTTTTGAATAGGTGCATTACAAGGGTTGCAAAATTCCATTTTAAACCTATTCAGAATCCGCTCTATATAAGCCCTCTAAGATAGGTCAAGAATACCCCGAGATCTATCACGATGGATTTCAATGCCTAAAGCAAAAGTGGCCTCTCCAAGGTCCTTCATATCAAAATAAGCCGACAACATCTGTTTAGTCTCTAATATAAGATTCAAATCATTGCTGGCTAAAAGGATATCATCGACATACAACACCAAAATGATAAATTTACTCCCACTATTTCTCATATAAATACAGTGATCAACAACATTTTCTCTAAAACCAAGGGAGCTCATAGTTTCATCGAATTTTAGATACCATTATCTATAAGCTTGCTTTAACCCATATATTGATCTCTTCAACTTACACACTAAGTGTTCTTCACCTTGCTTTATGAAACCCTCTGGTTGATTCATATAGACATCTTCAACTAATTCTCCATTTAAAAATGTTGTTTTAACATCCATTTGATGGAGTTCCAAATCATAATGTGCCACCAGTGCCATTACAAATCTCAAAGCATCTTTAGTAGAGACTGGGGAGAAAACCTCATTATAATCTACACCCTCACTTTGACTATAGCCTTTTGCAACAAGTTTAGCTTTATGCCTCTCAATATTACCCTTTGCATCACGTTTGGTCTTGAAAACCCATTTACACCCAACTATCCTGCAACTAACAGGTAATTCAACTAAATCCCAAACATGGTTTTTCTGCATAGAGGTTAATTCCTCTTCCATAGCAGTCAACCATTTTGCTCCACAAGAATTAGAAACAGCTTCCTGGAAAGTAGCAGGATTAGACTCCATTCCAATATCAAAATCATGCTCGTGCAAGAATACAACATAATCCTTGTATTGAATGGGCTTAGGAGTTCTCTCATATCTCCTTAACTGAACAACTGGATTTTCTTCTTCATTGACAACTAGAGTTGGAGGTTGAGAAGAATTCAAAACCTCATTATTCACAACTTCATTATCAATCACATTTTCCACAGAAATTGGAATGATAGGTATAGGCTCATTAATACGTTTTTCTTTAAACTCAATATTGCATGTGGCTGAGTTCTCACTATCCAACTCATCTTCAAAATAAATAGCATGATCAGATTCAATAACCCTGGTAGTATGAGAAGGACAATAAAATATGGAACCTCTCAATCCAATGTAATAGCCAATGAAATACCCACTAACTGTCTTAGAATCATGTTTCTTCAATTGTAGGTTATAACATCTCACTTCTGCTTTACAACCCCATACACGAAGATGTTTCAAGCTAGGTTTTCTACCTATAAATAATTCATAGGGAGTCTTAGGGACAGACTTACTAGGCACTTGATTTAAAACATACATTACTGTTCTCAATGCATCTCCCCACTGAAATTCTGGCAGAGTGGAATGACTGAGCGTAGATCTCACCATATCCATAAGAGTACAATTACGCCTTTCTGTAACTCCATTTTGCTGAGGAGTGCCAGGCATTGTGTACTGCACTTCAATCCCACATTCCTGTAAGAATTTTGCAAAAGGTCTAGGGTTTCTCCCTGATTCGTCATATCGACCATGGAACTCCCCTCCTCTATTTGACCGTATACACTTGATATGTTTTCCATATTTTAATTCAATTGCAGCCTTAAAAGCTTTAAAAGCACCCAAGGACTCTGATTTTTCATGAAGTAAGTCAATCGAACCATATCGAGAAAAATCATCAATGAAAGTAATGCAGTATTTGAATCCACCCATGGCAATAAGTGTGATGAGCCCACAAATATCAGTGTGAATTAATTGTAGAGTTTCGGTGCTTCTGGAGAGTTTACCCTTGCGAGACTTATCAGAAAGTTTTCCTTTAACACAGTCAATACAATTTCCAAAGTCAGAAAAATCAATATTATGTAAAACACCTTCCTTAATAAGTCTTTGAATTCTTTGTTTAGAAATATGACCCAAACGTCTATGCTAAAGCATAGAAGAATTTTCAGCAACTCTATCACATTTTCTTCCAATAACATTATTAACAGTGGAACAACATTCATCAACGGGTAAAGGATTGACATTCAACATGTATAAGTCATCACATAAAACACCACAACCAACCACAACAAAATTTAGAAGCAAAGAGACTTTTCCATTGCCAAAATTAAAGGAATATCCACATCTGTTCAAATTAGAAACAGAGATTAAACTCCTTCTCATGGAAGGAACATATACAACATTCTTCAGTTCCAAAACATGACCAGAAATCAAATTCAAAAAAAATCTCCTACAAACTCTGCTTCCACCTTCATTCCATTTGCCATAGTGATCTTCAATTCTCCATCATTTGGCTTCCTTTTCCTTTTGAATACCTATAACAAATGTGTACTATGAATAGTAAAACTCGTATCTAACCACCAGGTATTAGGAGGTACATCAACAAGATTTGATTCAAAATGCACTAGAACTAGATGTGTACCTTTCTTCTTCAGCCAATTAGTAAACTTATAACAGTCAGACTTCTTATGCCCATATTTCTGACAAAAGTTGCATGTTCCCTGAAAACTAGAACTTTCACTCTTGTTACCATGAGTCTTGTCTATACGAACCTCATGTGGCTTAGCTGTCACAACTCCCTTCTTCTTAAGTTATGGTGTAGAAACAGAATGCAACTGTTCTTTACCCTTGTAACTACTTTTCTAGCCCTTAAAAGATTTCCTTTCATTCTTATTTTTTGACCCATGAGTAACCAACTGAATGCTATGGTCTTTCTCCTTTCTCATCCTTCGTTCCTCTTGAATAAGAATAGTTATCAAATTATCAACACTCCATTGAATCAAGAATCTGTAAGACAAGATACTCCTCTCCTAGATCCATTTTCATGGATTTCAGTTTATTGTGCCAATTCATGAATTTCATCACATGCTCACGAACACCACCAACCCCATCATACTTGGTGTTAGACATTAGAAATATATTGCTGCTTCTCATTCTTGTCAAACTTCACAAATTTCTTAGCTACAGCATCTAGGAATTCTTGAGCATTCTTAGTGGGAGAAATGCTATCTTTGACATTTTCAGGTATGTATTGTTGTGTCGTCATAAGGCATACCCTGTTTGAATGTAGCCATTTTTCATGCTTGCTCTCAATTTATTTCTTTTCAGAAGGAGAAGTATATGAAGTAGGAGTAGTAGGTTCTTTCTCTCTCAGCACTAGATCAAGATTTGAAATAGCCAGATAAAGTTTCAAGGAACCGATCCACTCTTTATAGTTGGATCCATTGACATCTAAAATTCTAACATTTCCTACTTGCACAAACATATTCGTTGCTGAATAACACAATGGGAGATTTAACACAAATGTTAACATGAAATTATCAACAATGAAACCACATATTAAAATATATGTCAAAACACAATGAAGTTCCTATGCCATTATAATCCGGCCTAAGGGTCCCGAATTACAATGCATAAGCAACTTCCACAACATCAAACATCACATTCTTAAGGTCCAATATCGATAGGATATAATAAACTTTAAAATATGACATTTAATGCACTCAATAACACAAAACGCTCCACTAATAGTGACAAACTGATAAGATAAGACCGCTACTCATTTATTCTTAATATACACATTATTTAATTTTTTTTATCATTATAACATATGTAGTGATTGGTCCCACGATAGGTAAGCATACAACCATACAAATGTCCACAACAAATCATTTGGATTGCTAAAATTTAAGTTCACAATTTAATATCCAATTTATTTATGCCAAAACACATCTTATCAATTTCAACACTTTAAGATAATGAAATAGACATAAATATAACTCAAATTAATTTAGCAACCAAAACTCATTTCCAAAGAGAGTACCAGACATAAACATAGGCTATAGTATATGAAGAAGTCACACAAAACATTTCAGGTCCAAAACTTGAGAGTACAGTAATTTTTACCAATGAAAAAATATTATAAAATCAATAAAAATGTTTCTGGTACTGGAAAAATTTCCCAAAAATGTCCAACAGGTAGTAATCAAGGAAACGGAGTGATCTAGAGCAAGTGGGGTCCAAGACCCCACCCGCGTGGTCCTCACGCGCCCCCACACAAGTGAACTGGGCATGGGGAACGGCATGATCCAGCTGGAGGCTTCTTCAACCTCCAGCAAAGTCTGTAACCGGGTCACCCGACCTGGTTCGCGACCCAGTGCCCCAAAACCTTCAAATTAGCTCCAAATCCAACTATTCTTGCACCAAAATGCAAGTTTTTCACAGATCTATCATATTTCCATGGTTTTGTTTCATTTTCAAGAGATTTAAGAGAAAAGAAAAACTTTTCAAACATTTTAAAAGCACAAGACCTTCACGGAAGTAAGTATCCATGGAAATAACACCAAGGATAACTCATAACAGAGGAAAATATCCCATTCATGACAAAAAACAACCATAGATTAGATAATGCAAGGCTCTGATACCATTTGAAGTATAAATTTCGTCCTTTAAGTTATCCATGATCCATATCTAAGGCATAACTCAACTTGGGGTCATGCATTTTCTTACCTGGAGACTCATGTTTTCTTCTTCTCTTCACTTCAAGTACACCTGAACATAAAAGTATGGAGAGAGATGAAGAGAAATGGAAGCTCTCTGGCTCAGGACTTATTATTTTTCATATGTGCAGTAATGGGGCTGCATAGATATATATATATATAAGTCTGAGTGCAGGGGCCCCACAAATTGTATTTACACTCATGGAATGACTTACCCAAAATAGTCAACCCATTTAAATATGTGTGAAGTACACAATATAAATTCCACAATATATATATATTTGACACATACACAAAACGTTGGTTTAGGTTTTATGAAATACATGTATTTATGTAAGTCTACAAGAATATATTAAATATTCCAACACAATGCCACCTTAAATCATTTTTTGTCTTCATCATTTACTCCTGTTTATTTTAGTAGGTGCCAGTCTTCTTCATCTAGCCACATTGCATCAATATGGTTCAAATAATCCATTGGCTCTAAATTTAGACATGGATAAAATTTCTTTTTACCCTTATTTTTATGTAAAGGATCTAGTAGGTTGGGTAGCTTTAGCTATCTTTTTTTTCATTTGGATTTTTTATGTTTCTATTGTTTTGGGGCATTCGGACAATTATCTAAAAGAGAGCTAAAGAGGAATGACGTTGAGCAAATTCAGATCACACTACCACCATTGAAGCAAAACTACAGTATCTTTCACCGGTAACTGCCATCTTCTTTTCTGCTTTATTAATCTTAGAATTTGATTGTCTACAACATGAGTTAGTCTTTAAATTCGTTAAGTGTATACTCAAACACCTGTCTACAGCATGAGGTATTGAGGCTGATGTGGCATTGAGATGACATGAAGGTTGATGTGCCATTTTAATTAGGTTGTGTATAATTTTTTTAGAGTCCAGTTAACTTTTTGAACTTTCACATTAGCAATCCCATTAAAAAATGAATAGAAAGTTAATTAAGGGAATAAAATTGTAACTTTTATGAAACTATAAGGACCATATTGTTCAAGCTAAAACTAGAAAGACAAAAACTGCAACTTTAATAAATTAGGGGGACTAAAAGTACAATCAAGTCTATAATATATTATAATGAGTTTGTTTGGTTGTGAACGAAATCTAAAAAGCTGATTTTTATAGAAGTAAAAAAGTTATTTTTTAATATAAGAGAGAAGCAATAAATTAGCACTTTTACTCGAAAACAAAATTAAAGTTAAAAATTAAAAATTTTCAAAAACAAAAAATTCTCACACTCAAAATAAAAAAATAAAAAAATTTTATATTTCAATTAGGATTAAACATCTTTCAAAATATCCTCGATGTTGTAACTAAACCAAAGTGTGATTTAGGCTATGATAGAAATACATGCCTTCAGCAAAGTTAATCTACTTGATGCTTCCAGCCCCTCCATCACCCTAGATGAGCTCAACACTCTTGACAGCTTATGGGAGAAGATTTGGAATGAAGTTGTTATGAAAGATAAAAGGGGGTGAATTGTATTTCTTAAAATCGTTTTACCAAAATAACAGTTTATAGAAGTTTAAAGGCAGTGAATACATAATTTAGCTAACTAAGACTTTTTAATGAACTGAAAAGATAATGCATAGCGAACTTTTCAGTGAACTGAAAACTTTCAATACATTAGTGAAATATTCAGTATCAATTCGAAAACAGAGTGTTTCAAAAATAAACTTGTGGAAGTAAATGAGATAGAAAAGAGAATCAGTGCACATTAGTTTATCCAGATTTAACCCACCATATATGAGTCTACATCCAGTCCCCTTAACTCTCAAGGGATTTTTTCACTATTCTTCAATAGATTATAGCTAGTTTTCACAGCTCACTAGAAACTAATGGTTTGCACTGTTCACCACAAGCAGGAAGGTTTATAATCGATCACCTACAATGATTTCCAGTGGTTTTCCCCTCACTACAAAGGACTTCCAAAAATAAGAATAAGAATAAGAAAATTCCTTTCTAGTGGAGTAGATGTATACAATAGGGTACACTCTGATTTTCTCTTACTGTATATATAAAAAACTAATGTGAAAATCAGATGAACGAAGAACAGATGAATGTTGCTTCACACTCTCAAATTTGTTTCTCATAAAGCAAAAATAAAACTTTGAAGAACATGAGTGGAAGGAGCTCACAATACCAATTTTCTGTTATGGTCTTTATTATCTTCCAACAGCTTGAAGTCTTCTTATTTATCTTCATTTTTACTTAGTCGTTCTGATGTAGCCATTCTATCTTTTTCTTGATTGTTGAAAAAGCTTCTCTAATAGAATCTTGTGTTCCTCAATAATTTTTCCCTCTAACAGAATCTCATTTATGCTTCCCTTCTAGGTTCAAGTGACACTCCTTGTAACAAGAAGCCTTTGTTGATCTCCATTTGTGAGATTTGTTTCTCCATAATTCCTGCAACTTTTTCTTTCTGCTTTGTCTTCCACCATCAGAGAGGTTTGAGCTTTGAATGCTTATCTCCATGTTACTGTGGCCAAATTTTATCTCCAGAGTGTTTTTTCCTTAGTGGGTACAACTATATGTTTATGATTTCTCCTCTTTCTATGCGTATTTTGGACATTCGCTAAAATACTTTTCTTTAAAAAATATTTCCTTTATTTTATTCTTGGTGTCATTCCTCAAGTAGCATTCTTGTCTTTCCAATAAATGCATATCACCTTTCCAATAAATACATATTACCTTTCACAAATAATTCTCACATCTTTATAATAGCATGTCAGTACTTTAATTAATGCACTCCTTGTGTCCATCATGTGAGTCTTCAGCTTGTGTCTTAGTTGTAATGTAATGCCTACCATGCTTTGTCTTTCTTAGAATATAATACTTGTCATGCTTTGTCTTACTTGTAACTCTCATCATGCTTTGTTGTTAAACTTTCTTATCCCTTTTGATTGCTTCCCATGATGCTTGCATAATCAATGTGAGTTAGCATGTGTAATGACTTGGCAACTTTTGACTTTTCTAACAATATGCCAAATAAATAAGTGAGATAAGTATTTGGCAATACATATGTTGTTTTCTTTTTATCAATTTTGCTACACAATGATTATTGACAAATTAATTTGGTGTAGCACAAAACATATTTTATATTTTTGTAAATTTGTGAGACATTATTTAAAAACACTTTAATCAAGATTGTAAAACCTTGGAGCTAACAGTTATCAACCAAGGTTGTTCTAACAGTTATCAACCAACGCTGTGAACAACCTTGCTCCTGAGACTGGAGAAGAGTACTCGTCTGTGTCAGTGTAAATACCCATGCTAGGAACTCAAACCAGAACACCAAAGCCAAGAAATTGCGAAGTGCTTTGTGAACTTGGTCAGAATTAGAAGCTTAGAGACTGCTTTTTATGAGCTTCACGTTCAGGGCTTTTCTTTGTCCCAAGGTTCTGTTCTAACTTGCATAAGATCAAGAAAGATAGCCTAGGACGTTGTTTTCGATGTTAGAATTGTTTTTTTATTTAAATATTTATTCTTTGGTAGGATCGGCATAAAGAGAATGAATGATTCACTTAGTCCAAAAGAAATTTCTATTTTTCCTTTACTAACTCATAGTTAAACTATACACAACAGAGTTATGGTGCTCAGTGGACTCAGATGTTGTTGTGATGGTAGGCGTATAGTATATTGTAATTTTGATTTTAGAATTTTAAATAATATTAGACATTTAAAATATTTGTATTTAGTAAATTATTATTCAAGATACATAATATTATTTGAAATACTAGAGTATGATAGAATAATAATTTTAAATGTATCTCATATCTTCTAAAAAAATTATTAGAATATTTCATCCCATAACTTTTAACTTTAGTAACTATTATGAAATGTTAAAAGTATCTTTTTTTAATAATTCTTAATTGTCATATTAAATATAATAATCTTAAAAATTAATATCTTTTGTCTTATATCCTATACTATAATATCTTAAAAACCAATATACCTAAAATTACTAAATGTCTCCATAGTCTTTGTGCCAATCAGTAATTTGTCTTTAGAGCTGTTACAATTATAAATGATATTGATATAATTTAGCCGCATGAGAATGTACTCCAGAGAATTGTAATGATGCTAGAAGGCAGGGGTTAAAAAAATCAGAGGTCATATGCTTTTGGACCATTATGATTTCAGGTCTGAAAATGTCTAGAAAATTCCTTGGGATTTTCTTTTGTTTTGGATAAACTAAAGGATATCCCAAGATTCTTCTAAGGACAGAATTCTATTTTATATCAAATTTAGTACAATTTTGCTATGAATCTTGTCACAACTGACGACATTAGTGAAAAATTTTATCATGAAAACAACCATAAATGATGCTTGGGGTGGAATTTTAGTTCTTCCATCCAATAAAACAAAATTGCAAGTTCTCAGAATTTTAGTGTCCAGTCCGAAATCTTTCTCCTGTAGAGTCATCCTCCAACTCCAACAACTCTCCGGTACATTTAGTTCTCAGAAATTTTCACAAAAAATCTTCCCTAGGTACAGAACAAGTATAACTATGCAGTATGTGACAAAAACTCTAAAGAATTAAGATGACTTGGGAATGCTATGATATTAGCATATTGAATTCTAGTCAGTTGACAAAACAGAGGATGCTCTGCTTCATGCTACTAAAGAGAACATTGACTAGATTTTGATCATTTTAAAACTAAATTTTAGATCCTTGTTTTTAATGTTTGTCCTCCAATTCTTATCTGTTAAATTATGCATAAAACACTGAACAAGCAGCACAAGTATACATAGGCACACATCTAACTCCACAACATATAAGTGTACATTTGATTTGAATATTTTCTGTTTTTATTTTTATTAAAAACAAAATATAAAGGTGAAAACGTATTTGGTTAGAAATTTAGAAAATATTTTCTAAATTCTTAAAAATTTAAAAATAATAAAAAATTATTTTTAATGTTTCCTATTGAAACTTTTGAAAACTGGAAATAATGATTTTGAAAAAGTATTGACAATATCGTAATTAAGTTGAAAATGATGAAAACGCGGTATTTCATAAATAGTAGAAAAATTAGTTTTTATTTTTTGAAAATAAAATTTAGCATTACAAACGAAACATATTTTCATAATTTTTATTTTCTGAAAATAAGAAATAGAAATAAAAGTCATACACGTTTTCTAAAATTTGAAAAATTGAAAATGAAAATAATTTCAAGAAATAAAAATTATTTTCAAGAAATAAAAATAAAAAATATTTCCATAAACCAAACGCACCCTAAGTTTTGGAAGTCAAGAATATTCACATTTTCAGTTAGACTAAAAACTAATTATCTCATCAAAATGCATAATGAATTAAGAGTATTTTAACTATTTCATTTGAAAGGCACAATAAATATAGGAGAAAATAACATAATTGTTTAGTCAGGTAATGATATGAAATTGCAATAGCAAATTTAGTCTTTGTTGTTATATAAAAAAAAAAAGAGAGAAGCACTGTCTTTAATATATTTTTGTACGATTGTCTTCATTCTGTGATGCATATCTTGATTCAGATTCACTAGATTTTTGTTTAAAATTTTTATATATCAATTTTTTCCGGATAATATAAATGTTAGAGGCACAAAGAAGAAAAAGGAACAACAACAAACTGCAAAGGGAACCAAACGGTGCAACGATACTCCTAAGGCATCAGCAAGCAACGAAGCTAATAAACCAGAAAACAAGACGAGGCTTTAAACTGAGACTGAAATTAGCCAAGTTTTTGAAGTGTGTTTCTAGAAGGGCGTCTACAGTTATTTTTTCCACATTAGTTGGTGCTTCACCTTTTAAATTCTCTCTGGTTTTTGTGTTTGAACTACTTTATTTTCAAGTAGCTATAATACTTTTCCGGTATTTTGTGTTTTGCCCACAACACTTAACATACAGAGAACGCCATTTTGAATAGGTTTGATACCCTTGAATTTTCGAAATTGCTTTCTTTGACTAATTCATTCCCACAACAACTAGTTTTAGTTTTCATACAAAACTTTGTATCCGCAAAAGAACTCAACAACCTCAATTAAGTATTAACAGCTTCACCTAATGGGGCACAAGCATCGGTGACACGATCCGGTGCCAATAAATACAGGCTTCTCCGCTCAGAAACCATACAGTAACCTACATCTTCTCATATACTTGCATCTTTAGTTTCTGTGTGTTAATTCAACTTTCCATCTCCTCATCATTATCATCATGGGTGTTTTTACTTAGGAGAACGAGAACATCTCTACTGTAGCCCCTTCTAGGCTTTACAAAGCTTTTGTAAGAGATTCTGACAACCTCATCCCAGAGGCTGTGGAGGCCATCCAGAGTGTTGAAATTGTTGAAGGAAATGGAGGGCCTGGAACTGTCAAGAAGCTAACTTTCGTTGAAGGTCAGTATTATATATATATTCCTCTATGCAAAGAATCTGGAAGCTCTATTATGGGTAATAATAGTTGAAAATGAATGGGCATATATATGCAGGTGGGCAAATCGACTATGTGTTGCACAAAGTAGAAGCAGTTGATGAGGCTAGCTTTGGATACAACTACAGCATAGTTGGAGGCAGTGGGTTGCCAGACACAGTGGCGAAGATCTCATTCGAGACCAAGTTGGTGGCTGGCCCTAATGGAGGATCCATTGGGAAGGTCACTATCAAGTACTTCACCAAAGGCGATGCTCAGCCCAGTGAAGAGGAGATCAAAGGTGGCAAAGCCAAGGGCGATGGCCTTTTCAGGGCCATTGAGGCTTACCTTCTCGCAAATCCTGATTACAACTAAACTCCAGCCAGTTTGTGTTTGGCTGCATTTGTATTTTCTCTTTTCTTTGGCTTCAGAATTCTCAAATTCCAAGTTTGTGTATTGCAATTCCTCTCCATTACCAATAAACTTATATAAAAAAGAAATTGTTTGTATCATCCCTAACTTGAATCGTGTTCTTTTCCTAATCAAAATTTCGTAATGTCGTGTAACTCAGAAATAATATTCCTGATAATAAAGAAATATTTATAATTGGCAGAGAAAAAATTCATAACCCTCTTTTGTTATTCTAGTTTATGATATATCAACTTGCTAGTCTTATAAAAATATAAATAATTAAAAATTATTCGAGACCTTATAATAACTTGGACTTTTAAGACAATTGGTCATTGACCTCGTGTAAAAATCCGAATAGTAAGAATTTAAGAAAGATCACCAACCGAGTCAAAAGTCAAAACGAATTGTAGCATCAACATGTAAGTGTCAACAACCAGAGATGTTTAAGCCTTTTCTTTTTGTTACCTTCTTGGTCAAGAGAAAGAAAAATTCAATAGTACCTTTAAGTCTTTAACAAGTTATCGTCACTCTATGAGAATATCCTTAGATTTGCATGTTCTTTGCTTTCATGGTGAAACTCTCGAGTCTGGATAATAGAATTGAACTCAGAGCATACTTTGTTATGTTTAGAATAAAAGAATCGAAGGAGGAGTAGGGTCAAGTCTGATAGACTATATTAATCAGAGTCGTGATCATATAGCGTAGGGTCCGGCCTGTATATTTACAAGGACCCGAGACATCTCCTGCTCTCAGCGCAGCAATTCAAATAATGATTTAATTGATATTTACTCCTTCCATATTTTAAACGATTATCTTGTGGCTTGAGTAGGTGATTTAAAGTATTGAATGAAAACTAAATACATAAATTGTCTAAAATATCATAATACAAAATAGTAGAAGCAAAGATATTACTAATCTCTAGCCATAATTAATAGATGAAACATCGAATTTCTTTACAAGTTCTTTTAATTCAGTGATAATTCTCAATAATGGTAAAGGGTATCAAAAATTGCATAAATTAGAGACTCATAAATTATGCTATTTATAAGTGTCATTTCATCGAGGATTTCAGTTGTCCCTTTAAATCAAGAAACATAACACATTCTTGAATAATGACCACTAAATAGGTAGTTACTAAAAATACATTTAAGACTAGTAATATCTTTTTTATTATATATTAGTGACCTAGATAATGTCATGTTTATTGTGAATTTAAATGTTAGGACCATTACGAGAATGATTAGAAAACGGTTATAAATTTCTAATATTCTCTTACTTGGTCCAAACATTTGTTATGTTGTTATATTTATAAGACATAATATACTAGTCTTAAAACTATATACTCAAACAAAGAAACAAATTACATGAATCATCGTGGTAAGTTCTCTAAAAGCAAGTGTTACTTTTCATATATTATAATTTAATTCTCCTTTTTTGCAAAAACTTTTTATATGGTATTTTTTCTTTTATGAAAGCCTTAAATGCTTATTCTTGGTCTGTAAAAAAATATTTGTCTTTCTTAAAGACAAATGTATACAAGCAAAAAAGAGAAGATAAATTAAAAAAAAAAAGAGTTTCATTATAAACCCCAAAAGACATATCAAATCAAATGGAAACTAATAAAGTTGAAACAAGTCCCATTTTTGTTACACGATCCTTAAACATCTTTGGTAGCATGCCTTTTATTAAATGATCCACAATCATCAGCTCAGTGTGAATGTGTTCAATGAGCACTTAATTTGCTTTAATGTGTTCTCTAATAGCTAAGTACTTGATGTTGATATGTTTATTTCGACTTCTACTCTTATTTATTCTTAGCAAATAACACTTCGGTTAAATTTTCAAAGTATATCCTTAATGGCTTAGAGATATAATTAACTACTCGAAGCTTAGAGATGAAACTCTTCAACATTCACTACAAGAAAAAATTCAATTTTTTGCGGATGTTTGCTGCGGATTATTTTTGCAGGTACTTACCTTTGGTCTTTCCTGCAGATTATAAATCCGCAAGAAAATTTCATGCGGATTAAAAATCTGCAAGAAAATCCCCGTGAAAGATTGGCGCCAAAATGTGCGAAAAATTTGCTGCGGAAATTTTTGGCAGGTAAAATCCGCAAGAACATCCGCATGTAATATTCTTACGGATAGTAAATCCGCAGGAACATTACTTGCGGATTATAAATCCGTAGGTAAGTACCTGCGGATAAATATCCGTAGGAAATTTTTTATGTCAGTTTTTCAATCATTATCTACTGATTTTGATTTATTAAACCGTTAGATGACACATAAGTTATGTGTTAATATTCTGTGT
>JASKGM010078436.1:0-15007 GCA_034509205.1 Ceratonia siliqua
TTTTTAAAAATTCTAAAAAATATATATAAGATAAAAAATATTTTATTAATTTTAAAAAATAAAAAAATTTAAAAAAAAACTTAAAAAATGAAAAAATTAAAATTAAAAAAAACTGGGGTGGGGGGGGGGGACGTAGCTTAGTCCCCCCCTAATGATTATCTTCCCCTTTGGACGAGGATGTAGGATTGGAACAGCTAGGTAGGCATTTAATATTTAACAAGGACACACCATCTATCCACTTTAACTCATAGATGCAGCAAACCTTGGTTCATCATTCATTGCCCTGAATATATATCAGAGACCAGATGCTCAGTTCTCATGATCTCATCTCATACGATTTCGGACCACTTTTTTTGTTTTCATGTATCTTTTGGACTTTGGTGCCTCAGTGGTCTATCCCAAATTGTTCATTAACAAATACCCACTTCCGAAGTATTCATTTAACATAAGTAGCAAACAACTCTCAATGCATATATAACATGCACATGCATTCTTACTTGCTATATATATAGTAAAATAAGACTAAAGTATAATTTTAGTTTCTTAATTTTTTTATTAAATTTGAAGTTTGTTCTTTATTTTTTTTAATAATGTTTTGTAATTTACACAACATCATCATATTTGTTCTTAAACCTAATTCTGTTAATTACACTAACAGAAAAAGCTGAATTCTAAAGTGACACCCAAGTAATAAATTAACTGTCAATGTGGATTGTTAATTGTCACATAAGCTGAAGAGGCACCCCCCATTCTCTCCCTCGCATTTTCCACCTAGTTCTCTCTCTCTCTACCACAAAATAATGGCAAGGGAGAAGCTATATGTCACCATGGCACCCAAGATTGCTTATTGGACTTCTGATCCCAGGCTAAGTGTGGTTTTGGAGTAATCCTGAACTAAAGTGACAACAGATTGTTCTGGTTTGCTACTTGTACTCCGCTATAATAGTATCCATGATTTTATTATTTTTACAAGGAGAGAAACACTTAACTATGTTTGCTGAGAAAATCAAAGGAACTAAAAGGGGAGGGCAAACTAGATGAAGCTTGAAAGTGAAAATGGGAAAAAAATCTAGCATAATAGAACTAGCAAAAGCGCAAACGCACTAATCTCCTATCCCCAACACCACAAAAACTTACAGAAACAACAAAGAAAGGATACAAAATTATTACCATTATTTGACACTTCTTTTTCCACTCAGTTTCGGAGTAACCAAAACTTGTTCAATTGAGATTTTGGAAGGAGAGGAGTATGAGGTGGAGGGTGAGGACAATGTGCAATGCATGGCTGGAACGAAGCCAGAGGTGATAAGGCAGTGGATGGTACTGAGGTTGGAGATGGTGTCTTTGGAGGAGAGGACTTGCATGGTGTCGAGGTAGGTGTCGTGGCTGGAGTCGAGCCAGTGTTGGATGTTGGAACGATCGTAGGTGACGCCGGTGTAGAGGCTTACAAGATACCTCATCACGTCCACGGAGATGGGGCACCAGAAGAGGCTGGAAACGATGACATATAGCTTCTCCCTTGCCATTATTTTCTAGTAGATATATATATATATATATATATATATATATATAGAGAGAGAGAGAGAGAGAGAGAGAGAGAGAGAGAGAGAATTATGGGGGGTGCCACTTCAACTTGACAATTAACATGCAGTTCAGGTTGACAGTTAATTTGTCACTTGGGTGTCACTTTAGTTTTTTCTGTTAATGGAGCTAATAGAGTTAGGTTTAGAAATAAATATAGTGATGTTGTGTAAATTGTAAAACATTAATGAAATTAAAAAAATTAAAGGGACTAATTAATTATACTTTAACATAAAATACACGTAACTTGGTTGAGTTTTAAGTTTGTGGCCAAACACAACCCAACCAACAACTTGCCACATTTCCATCTTCAACATAAGTGTACTTTACTACCTATCACAACCTACAACAAGTTACTAATCAAGGTTCTCGCAAGCCTGAGGCCAACCTTATAAATAAAGAGAACAATAAAATAAAAATGGACCCACCAAAATCAACTATATATTTTTGGGTCTTGTTAACCATTGTCCTAAAGAGCATTAATATTTTTGAAAAGATTATTTTTAATATCATATTTAATAATTTTGTCCATCTATCATTAATGTCATACAATTTTGTTATATAACAACATTATCCTCTATATGATATAGCTGTATTCCTCCATTAAAATATCATTATTGTTTGTAATTAAAAAAAGAATTTTTGAATTAATTTTTATAAATTTTAATTTGTTTTTTAAACCTTAATCCGTGAGCAAACATTCATCAAGTCATAAAAAATGAGAATCCATAAAGAAGGAGAACACCCTTTCAAAATCAGGTTCAATATGTTTGGTGAGAAGAATAATTTTTAGTTAAAAAAATGCAATTTTCATATAGGACTCAAAAATAAAGAATTAGAAATATTTGAATAGAAGAATAAAAGGGTATTAATCTTCTAAAATAATTTTTAATTAAAATCATATTTTGTGTAAAATTATAAACTCATTAGAATGATATTAAATTAATTTCCTCTATTAAAATAATTTTTGTCCATCATTAATGGAAAATTAAAGGCAGTACATGAGTTTTTTTTGTTACCCGGATAATGCTAAAACACCGAGCAAGAGCTAAATACAGAGGTGTTCTCTGCGGGACGCTCAATTTTGATGACTTCACGGATTAGGGTTAAATAAAATTAAGAATTTTATTAAATACAGGATAATTTTATCATATAAAAAAAGACATGTAACATTAATGACTGATAAATAAAAGCTATTGAATATAATATTAAACATATTTTTCAAAAATATTAATGCTCTTTAATAAGAATACTAGTTAATAAAACCCTATATTTTTACTAGAAAAGAACTAGTAATCACAGAGAATGGTTATTTAATATCTATTTTTAAAACTGAATAATCATATAAATTAATTTTCTGATTCTTCAGCTCTTATAATTAGGCTGAGATCGATGGTTTTCACTAAGCAATGGACGTCGTTCGAAATATGCAGAATCAGTAATAGTGGAACTAGAAATTTTTAAGTTCGAAATATGCAGAATCAGTAATAGTGGAACTAGAAATTTTTAAGTAGATTAAGTTTATAAAAGATAAAACCAGATCAATAATAAACAAAAACAAACACTTGTTCACTGAAAACTCTTTTGCCGCTCGATGCCTGGCTTACTGGCTCCCTCACATGGTTGGTTGATAGATATTTACTCAGGACTGAGAGAGATAAATAAACAAACTATGAGCTAGGGCCGAAAACGGAGTTAATGTTCATTGAAAACTCTTCTACCGCTCAAGGCCTACCTAGCTGGCTCTATCATCACTATCACCTCTATAAATACTTGTTTGGTTCAGGAGAACACAAGGATATATACCGGCACCCTTTCCACCTCTCTCTCTCTCTATTGCTTCCAGTTTAATATAAGTTAACAAACTATGTCTTCCCATATGGTTGAGCCTTTGAGTCGAACAGTTGGTGGCAGTGAGAACAGCTGGTGCAGAGCGGTTCCCGGTGGCACCGGCATAGCTGTCTTGGCTTTGCTCGCCTCTAAAGCCCCCGATATTTCACGCCTCCAAACTGCACTCCACAAGCTACAAAATTCCCATCCTATCCTCAACTCCACGCTCCAATATTCCAACACGACCACTAACACTACTACATTTTCCTTCGTCACCTTTCCCTCTCCCTTCGTCAAAATTCAATCTTATGATATCTCAACCACTTCCAAACTCGTCCAGAACCATTCTGTTTCTCCCTTCCAACAAATCCTAGAACATGAACTGAACCGGAATACTTGGCATAATCCTGGCCATCCATCGCACACCGCCAGTACTCCCATGTTCTTCGCAAGCATTTACGTGCTGCCTAACGAAACTTGGGTGGTTGTGCTGCGGCTTCATGTCTCCGCATGTGACCGTACGACGGCTGTGTCGATTTTGAGGGAACTGCTTGTGCTGATGGACGAGAAAGAGGGGAGTGGAGGAACCATAAAGAAGGAAGTTTTGAATAAAGGGAAGGCTTACACTTTGGCAATAGAGGATCTTGTACCTGGTGGGAAGGCCAAAAAAGCCATGTGGGCACGTGGGGTGGACATGCTTAGTTACTCTCTCAACTCTCTTAAGCTATCAAATTTGAAATTTCACGACACCAAAACCACGAGATCTTCCCAGGTGGTGAGACTGCAACTCAACCAAAATGACACTGAAAGGGTTCTAGCAGTAAGCCTACTCATAACCATTACTTTTCTTTTGTTTTTGAGATCATGAAACCTGAGCATGGCAAGATATGTGAATTTTGCAGGGTTGCAAGCAGAACGCGATTAAACTATGTGGAGCATTGACAGCGGCGGGGTTGATGGCTGCCCATTGCTCAAAGCGTAGCTCCAAGATGTATGGGGTCATCAACCTCATCGACTGCCGCTCCAGTCTCGAGCCACCTCTCTCTCTTAACAATTTCGGTAAGCCTTTCATGTCTGTGTATGTCAACTTCAACTTCTAAAGTAGGCATTTTTATTCATGCTCGTATCTAACTAATTAATTGCAATATGGTTGGGTGACTTGGTTCTTGTCACTTGTCATTTGTGCTCTTGATTAATTGTAACATACTTTTCTATTTAATTATTTTCTACTTATTTTCTTTCAGCTTCATATGCGAATATATAGTAGTTCATTTTCCTTTTATAAATCTAATTAATTTTAGAAGAATAACATAGGACTTGTATATACTAATTTGCCAACACGTTATTTATATTTGATTCTGAAACTTAAACTATTGTTTCTTATAATCGATCGTCCAATATGCCGGTAACGACGTGGAAGAAATTAAGGAATAGAATACTATATTAGAAATAATTAGTAAAATACACATTCATCGCGATCAATACATATACACAAAACACAATTGGAAGACCATTAAAACGTTTCTGAATAAAAGTGGTTGGGTTTAGTGCAATTAAAATGGTCCCACAATTATGATGCTACTTTCAAATATTTTCAAGGTGCAGGCAGAAATATATACATGGGCGTCTCTACTCCTAAGTACGGCCAAACTTGCCCCAGAAAATATCAGGCTTAATTCCATCTTTGAATTGTATCTGATCCCCCTAATTAAGACCACACCCAAGTACATGTGACCAAGAAGAACAAATTCCTAGCTAGCTAGGAGCTAAGAAAAGGACAGAATACAAAAATGCAGTCAATATTCTTTCTTTTGTAAATGTCATTTGACTAAATTACTTTGAATGTTTAGGGTTTTATCACTCTGCTATTCTGAATACCCACGTGATGAAGGGAGGGGAAAGCCTGTGGGAGCTGGCCAAAAGAACTTATGGAGCTCTTGCAAAGTCTAAGAACTGCAGAAAGCACTTTTTGGACATGGCTGACCTTAACTTCCTCATGTGCAAGGCCATAGAAAACCCTGGATTGACCTCATCGTCTTCGTTGAGAACATCGATTATGTCAGTTTTCGAGGACAGTGTGATCGAAGATGTTGGTGAGAACATGCAACGAGAAATTGGGTTAGAAGACTTCATTGGGTGTGCTTCTGTTCATGGAGTGGGGCCATCTATCGCTATGTTTGATACCATAAGAGATGGAAGGTTGGATTGCGTGTGCGTGTACCCGTCGCCATTGCACTCCAGGGAACAAATGCAAGAGCTTGCTACTACCGTCAAGGCTATCCTTGTTGAAGGTGGAAAGATATACGACGTCGGATCAGGATAGTGTCCAACTTGACGTATTGAAAATAATCAAATATATAGTAATATCAAATCAATGTATTAAAGATTACTTTAATGTAATGACTCTGCAAAGAACAATATATATTTGATTATGCGAAAATAAACTTATAATCTATATATTGACTGAAATCAAGCACGCATTAGATATCCTATGTAAAACAAACTAGTAAAATGATTAAAGATGAAGACACAAATTTATATGCTTAGAACATATATAAGATACTATCTTTAAAATATTATTTGTCTCTATTAGTTGTTGCCGGGTTCAAGTAAACACGTTTTTAGAATTTATCTAAACATCCGAAGAATAATATTTAGCAATGATATTGTTTATTTCTCAAGAACTTTTCTGAATAGATGAAAGAAAGTGAATAAAGAGAAAATAGATTGTGTAAGTAGCATTTTCTCTTATGAATTGTCTCTTATTTATAGTATTTCATAAAATTATTGTATCTTTTTATTGAACCATGGTGTATTTTTATTGAACAATTGTGTTTTTTATTGAATCATTGTGTATTTTCATAGAATTATGTTGTCTTTTCAATAAATTATAATGTCGTTTCATAAAACCATTGTGTCTTTTTATTGAACAAACATAACTTTTATACACATTTTTATATTTAAACATTGTGTTTTTTCATTGAATAAACACAATTTTTAGACATACTTTTTTATTCAATCATTGTGTCTTTTTATTAAATAGACACAACTTTTCATTCAACCATTATATTTTTTCATTTAAGAGACAACTTTTTAATAAAACATTATGACTATTTATTCACTTAATTTTGTCCAACTAAGTGTTATTGTCCAACTAAGTATTATTGTCCAACATCTTAATCATACCACAAGAGAATCGAGTATGTTCCGTAGAAGTGTGAAATATAAAAAAGTAAAAAGTAGGAGAGGAATAAAAATCAGAGGGGAAAATAAAAATGTTTTGACTATTTGAAAATAAAAGTAAAATTAAATAACATTAATTTTTCTTTTATATTATATGTAACTGTATGATTTTTACATCTCAAAATGTTAACTCTTTTTTTAACCCTCTAATCTTTGAGTTGTACCTTGCATGCTTTTAAAATTTTCATCACATCTTTTTATATTTTGTCCATATATATACGCCAACGAACATGTGTCCTTGTATAGTCTGAAAGGAGATAACAATATATATAGTACAGGAGTATATTCTTTCATAGTAGGACTATATTATTTCATCTACGTACCCATTAAGAGTAAATTTAATTGAGAAAACATAGTACATTCATAAACAACCAATGAATTAGTTAAAAAAAAAAAACTAGACAGAACAGTTTAGAAGAATATATACAAACACTTGGAGAGTTTACCCCCTACAAGCTTAGAGCTTTACTCTTGGAAGAGGTAATATCTAAAGGCTAATTATCATATAGGATCGATCCAGCACAAGATTTTCCCAGATAATATAACTACCAAGAGAATCTGGAAAAGTCTTTTGAAATGTTGTTCGTGTAAGTTGCACAATAGGGTATGATTCTTTCAATTTTTCTAAAAGTAGAGAAGAGTTTCCATATTTTTCTTCGGTGGAATATACTTAATTGGACCTAGAAAATGAAAAATTAATTGACCCCTTGGTATAAAAATAATTGAATTAGTTTTGACTTCATGCTTCTCATAATATCATCATCTAACTGTTTTCTATTATTTTTAATTGAATTTTTTATATAAAAATCATTATCACAACTTGAAATTTGCTTTAAAATTTACAAAAAATATATTAACTGTATTTTTACACTAATTTCTTGTTAGACAATTATTAGCATTAAAAAGTTGAGGAAAATTTAGTACATTATTGTCGCAGATGTAATAAAAGTGGTGATTGCTATCATACTTTGAAGTATTTTATATTTATAATTTTTATTTTTAAAATTTTTATTTTTAATTATTTAATTTTTATTATAAAAATTAAATTTTAAAAATTTTAAAAATATATAAATAATTAAATAATTTAAAAATAAAAATCCTACTCTAAAATATAAATACTTGATAAAAAAGCCCAATAAAAATGGGGTAGAGTAGCCCCACTTCTTTTAGAGATGATGGATGCGCCTGAAATATAAAATTTATTTTTATTTTATGTGTTTTTTTAAAATTTTTTAAAATATTTTCTTAATTTTTTTGTATTTCTAACACTATTCATCAATAATTTTTTTTATTATTTATTTTTAAGTTAAAAAATTTTAAAAATAAATTAAAATGAAAAATATATATAAAATAATAAATAAACAGTAAAAAAATAAAAATAAAAATATTAAAAAGAATTAAAAAAAAGAAGAAAACTCACCTATCGCCCTAATTGGTGCGCGGTAGGGGAGTGTCCACCTTTTTAAATAGTTCCGTGGGGGGTTTGTACTTGCAGACAGCGGCGTCATCCTTTTAACATATTATGATCTAGCATCTATGGCCTCCTTCAATCCACCTCTTCTTTTTTTGCACATGAGGAGCATGGCCGAAGAGAGTGAGACCCTCCACCTACCCATGCGCGACTCCTTCACCCGACCCGTCGGTGGCACCGAGCTTAGCTGGTGCAAAACCATTCCTGGTGGCACCGGAAATACGGTCCTCGGTCTTCTCTTCTCTAAACCACTTGATATCCCATTTCTCCGAACTACACTTCGAAATCTACAAAATTCCCACCCTCTGCTCCGCTCCAAGATCCACCTAGACGTCTCCACTAACACCTATCACTTCCTAATTCCCCCCAATCCTCACATCCAAATCACACCGTTTGATCTACAGTCGACGTCTCACATCATCGGAAGTGATTCAAATGACCCCTACGTCAATGATCCCTTCCATCTAATACTCGAGCACGAGCTTAATCGGAACACGTGGCATGATCCTAGCAACTCATTGCCTCCCACTGACACCGACGTCTTTTATGCGAGCATCTACACGATAAGTGACCACCAGTGGGCCGTGTTCCTCCAGTTGCACACGGCAGCATGCGACCGTACGGCGGCGGTGGCTGTTGTGAGGGAACTGCTGAGTCAAGTAAGTGGAGGAGTGAAAGGAAATGGGGCAGCGATGGAATTAGGGAACGAAGAAAAGATAAGCTTGGCAATTGAGGATCTGATCCCTAACGGGAAGGCCAACAAGCCCTTTTGGGCGCGTGGGATGGACATGCTTGGTTACTCCTTGAACTCACTGAGACTGGCGAATTTGGATTTCCTGGATGCTAATTCTCCCAGAAGCTCCAAGGTAGTGAAGTTTCAGTTGAACACAGACGAAACACAGAGACTAATTGCTGTGAGTCACTTTCTTTTTAAATACCATAATTTATAACTACTGTTACTTGGGTAATTTGTGTATAATCTTATGCACATGTTCAATAACAATGTTTTATACATTAATCCTATTATGATTCCCTTAAGAAAAATCCTCCTTCAAATATCTATTTCATATTTTTTTTTTCTCCGTTCGTATTTATTTATTATAAAATTGCAAATGATTGGAAATGGGCATGGCCGTATGGGTAACTCTGTTTAGTCTCGGGAGTCATTTTCCCAAAAAGGAAATGTATGATCACTTCTTTCGCTGTGTTTGGCTCATAATCACAATGCTACTGTGGTCCTGTTCAGACGAGACATGGTTTTGGTTGTGCATTCCTGAGTCTCCTTCATTAAACTTCATTCAAGTTATTTTCTAGAATCGCATTAATTAGATCGCGAACATCATTTGCCCAACTTGGTAAATTTTCTGGTCCTCAGCACCTTCACTTATTGCAATGCGCATGCGACGTCAATGTCTCTCGTCTTCATACATGCCGGTATACAGGGCAGAGTCAGCATTGCAGGAGTGAAGAATGAAAAGAAAATTAGTTAAGGGTACCAAAGCAATAAATGTATAAAAACTAAGCTATTTAATAGAGTTGTGAGGTTTATGAGGCCATAGCCTCTACCCGCAACTCTGCCTCTGGCCTGGGAGTATGCATAACTTTCTCCACAGGAAAATGCTTACTGTTATAAAGTTCAATGAAAATACTTCTCACAGTGCCATGTCATAACAGAGTATTGTTATTTTCTTAAAATATATTCACTTATCTCTACATATTTTAACGTCAGAATCTACCGTTATCACCACAATGACATGTTAAATCGATAAGAGCTTCTTGGCTTCTCCATTAATATTTTTTGTGGGTATTACAACTTGACTCTCAATTAGCTTGGGAGTAGTTTGAAGTTTGGTCTATGTGGCATCCTAATTCCTATCCTGCACCTGCCTTTTGCCTATGATCTGGTAATTTTATGAACCAAATTCATTATGCAATATTTTGCAGGGATGCAAATCAAGAGGAATTAAGCTTTGTGGGGCACTTGCTGCTGCTGGAATGATTGCATCATGGACCTCTAAACACCTTCCTGACTACCAAAGAGAGAAGTATGCTGTGGTGACTCTAATTGATTGCCGCTCAATTCTTGATCCAGTCCTCTGCAGCAACCATCTTGGTAAGCCCACAATTTCTACAAGTACATTACACCAGACTGCTTTACAAAAAACGTTCTGTTCCTTATTTATTTTACTTTCGTCCTCTGTATATTAAAATTGAACGATGTGGATTTTAAAAAAAAATAAAAATAAATTATAACTAATTCAGTCGACACTAGTTCTTCTAACTCGTATCAATTTTCATGTGAGACCTAATGAAAACGAAGAGCAATTCATGTCCAAGTCCACCCTATGATTGGGATACAACATAATATTATCAAACTGACATTGATTCGTGTAAGATTTAGCTCTAGTTGGGCGCTGCACTGTGTTCTTTATTTATTTATTTTTTTCCTGGAAGTTATTAGTGTAAGAAGACCCTGTGTAATGGATGAAGAGGACGCTGTCCCATATTCAAAAGAATTAAACCATTATTAGTATATTAATATTTACTGGAATCACTCCCTACGGCCCAATCAACTAATTAGATAGTGAGTAATCTAATTGCTTAAAGCAGTAAAGCTCCCTTCTTTTTGAAATATTAAAGGCTGTCATTCAATGATTCAAATCTGTGATATTTCGTCTTTTGACATTTCAATCAAAATATGCCTAGACTTTCATTTCTCATACACTGGTGCTTTATTCAATTTTTTTGTGGTATTGAAATATATACTTATACAAAGAGTGTTTTTCAGTCTTTCAAAAGTACATACTATTTTGGCTTACGAAAGTAAGAAACAGCTTATTTGGATTAAATAAGCTGTTATTATAAGCTCATCCAAATGGACAACAAATTTTATTAAGCGTTTATGATGTTGGAGAAGTGCTTTTGAGCCAAAAGTAGCTGTGGATAAATATGGTTCACGGCTTTCAGACAAATGAGTGACACTAACGAACTCGGCCACTGCGAAGTGTGAAGTAAATTGGGCTTTGCATTTTCTGGTGTTACACTCGAGAAATTGAAGGAATGAATGAGTTATCATATTTAATATTTCCTTTATATAATTTAACAAGATCAGCTAATTCCCTTGTTTGGTTCAGGATTTTATCATTCTGCCATCTTAAACACACATGATGTGTGCGGAGAAACCCTATGGGAGCTGGCAAAGAGAAGCTACATGGCCTTTGAAAATGCTAAGAATTGCAACAAGCATTTCTCAGACATGTCTGACCTGAACTACCTGATGGGCAAGGCCATTGAAAACCCTGGTTTGACACCATCATCATCACTAAGAACCGCCTTGATTTCGGTGTTTGAAGAACTAGTGCTTGATGACTCAAACGAAATGCATCAAGAGATTGGATTGGAAGACTATGTAGGTTGCGCTTCTATCCATGGTGTGGGTCCATCCATAGCCTTATTTGATACCATACGAGATGAAAAGTTGAATTGTGCATGTGTATATCCATCACCCCTTCATTCAAGGGAGCAGATGCAAGAATTAGTCGATCACATGAAGAGAATCCTAGTGGATGGTTGTAACAGTGAAGATCAATGAATTGATCTAGCTATACCTTTTCTAAGCTAGTGATGGTTCTTATATTTGACCAATTCAAAGTTCATTGTTAGCTTTTCAAAATTCAGAGTATGGTGCAGAATTTCCATGGTCTGTTGAGAACGTACATTGTCCAGAGAAAATGAAAAGGAAGTTACGTAGAAATACCGTGCAATTTTTAACCAAAGGCTGCAGTACAGCTTATGAAAAAAAAAAAAAAACCATTGGTATTTTTTTGCAGATCGGGTATTCTGTGGCAACTCCCAGATGACCATAAGAAATGAAAGGTTTATGTCTGTTCAAGATTAGCAAATTATCAATTGCTTTAAAAAAAAGGATACAGCGAATTTTGAAGTGTTCAAATTCAAAGTTTGAGAAACATAATGACCTCATTAAATTATTGCCTACTTTTACGTTTCTTATCATTGTTAAGATGAGCAAACCAAGTTATTCTGGAATAGAAGTCAGTCGTTCAATTCTAGATTTGCACTATAAAATCCGTTTATATTTTCGTAAACCACCAACCTAGTCAATCTGGCCGGCCTTTGCCAACAATATTATTTTATTTGATTTAAGGAAAAATTGGCAGACGTTTCTTTATTTATGCTACATCATGTATTAAGGTGCACACTGAAAGAGGCAAGGAAAGACCAAAGAACGAAGAAAGGGCCAGCAGTGCTTCCACACAAATCCCTAATCATATCGCTTCAATGGAGGTAAAAACTTTGGAATTAAAATGATATTAATCTTAGCTGGGTACAACAAAAATATGGAAGAAAGTCGAAAAGCATCTTTCACCCACTACCAATCAGAAAGGAATGAAAATCAATCTCTTTCTATTCATTCCACTTCCCTTTCAAGCATAGCCTACAATGTAATTCCCTGCTCAATATTTTCTGTTGGGCAAGGAAAGTCTGTGGGGACCAGCTCCCAATACAAATGTACATTTAATGCAGATTGGTCATTCTTGAAATCTAATCATACAGTAGACTCATAACAAAAGTCTCCATTACACAGCCATTGACTGCGCAATTCTTGCCATTCATTATTCAGGCCACCTTGCGGTTGACAGTTGTAACTTGCAAAAGAAGGGGACATGATAGCCAAAATAGGGGGAATTTTTTTAAGAAAAAGAAAGCAAAAAGCAAAACCCAAAGAAGACAAACCAAAATTTGAAGCTCTTCATCCCGGAAACTAATTTACATTTCAGATCAATTCTGCTTGGAAAACTATTTGCAGCAACAGCTTCCATTGAAGTTAAAGCTGGATCAGCAGACTATGATAGATAGCTATGCTCTATGTTTGTATATGTTCTATTTCTAGCTATTACATCCGTTAAATATAACCCTGCATAAGAGGTTATAGATCCGATGCATTTTAACACTAACCAAAAAACAGAAGGATATTCTGTTTTCTGCAGATCAAATAAAGTCCTCAAAAATTTTGCCCAAGTCAAACTTGCCATTGCTGCATTCTATGCCATTTAGCACCTCTTGAAATGTGGAAACAGTGCATGGAACTACGAGGCGATTCCTCTGCTCAAACCCAAATTCATCATATGCCTTCTCCAACAACATCTTGAATAATGGGTGAGAAAGGTAGCTCGTTGGAACCACATATCTTTCACGGTCCTCCCCCACATAAAGTGCAAAAAAACCAGTTGGGGTTGTGTTGGAAGGTGATCCTTCTGCATATCTCTTCAGCAAACACTCATGGTGACTAGCCTCAGGGTCAGCTCCTCCAACTGCCTTCACCTTTTTGGCTAGTTTCTTGATCGATACCATCTTCTTCCCTAGCATTTTGATTCAAAACTAGTCCCTAGAGGAATATGCAGAAGGATTTAAGCGAAGGAGAAATTTGGAGAGGAAATGGGTATGAGTTATGCTAGGTGAAGGGAGGATTCAGGATTATATTTGTGAAGGGAGTATGGGGGGAATGTTTTTGAAAGAGTCATCTTTTGACTTTCGAATAATTGGGAATCTATGATAGTTGAATGTTTTGGGTATAAAAAAAAATCTCCCCATTTCTTTTATTTCAACTCCAAATTGGCTTGAAGTGGCCTATTGGCTAAGCCTGACCTAGGAATAGTTAAAGAGCGAATCCCATATTAGTAAAAATTAAGAGAACCGCCATGAGTAATGTGTGGCATACCAACACTTTTAAATTGGGATAAAACCACATTTGTTGGTTGTAAATTATTTGGTGGCCAAATAATATGAGTCAATCAAGTGGCGCAAACAAAGGGTTTGGTGAAGACTCAAATTTTGATATTGTTGGCATCTAATTAAACGTATCATAACCATTAAAAATG
This sequence comes from Ceratonia siliqua, assembly GCA_034509205.1. NCBI lineage: Eukaryota > Viridiplantae > Streptophyta > Magnoliopsida > Fabales > Fabaceae > Ceratonia > Ceratonia siliqua. Next base: position 14,026 of record JASKGM010078436.1, read on the forward strand.
ATAGCACTGCACTTATTACCCGTACTAATTAGTGGTCCACTGCTTAGGCATCATTATTCTTTGAAACCAAAATGGTTTTATATTCTTATGGCTTTGATTTAGATTCCTTTACCAACACCATCAACCACTTCTATCTCTGTTCTCAATTTACTGGAAGCTTCTTCAGAATAGTGACCTCTGAACTAACACAATGCTTCCATTATTGAGTCAAGCCTCCACTTTAGACAAGGGATATTCTTGACCTCCACCCCAATCCAATAATGAGGGGAAAAAAACTAATTTCGTCATCAAGTAAAGTAACTATAGTGGGCAGGACGGAGCTAATCTGAAGCTATTTTATTAACTTTCTTAAGACCCACAATATGGAATATCCTCAGAATCCATGGCATTAAGTACTTGTACATTAGATAAAGTATTTAGGAAAACACCCACCACTAAACTCTCTCAATCTCATGAAGACCCACATTGTGGAGGGAGGAAAATAGCCTCAATCATTAGAAAGAAAGCATGCAAAGGGCGATGGCTGACTTTGCAATGGTTGACTAAGAAATTGAATCCATTCACATGAAGCCGCGAGTTCAAGGCTGAGGCCGGCTGGGCCGTTCAAAATTTTCTTGATAGTGACAATTGGTGGCCCATAAATTTCTACTAGTTGACTTGGGATTTTTTTATTTAAAAAAAAAAGTGTCCGTACAGCGTTAACTTTCTGTTATTCTTATCTAATTCAAATTCAATATATGCTTCCCATTTGGCCAAACAAATATAGATACTAAATAATGAATAATTTTCAGGAAATGTCTAAGCTATCGCTCCAAGTTTGGGGCGGTACTCGTGCAGCCCCAAATATTTTTTGGGGTTTTTTAATTATTTTTTTTTATTTTTTTATTTTTTAATATTAATAAATTATTATTTATATTATATATTTTTTAAAAAATTTTTTAAAACGTTTTTATATTTTTTAAAATATTTTATATTTATGAAT